>CAIGRB010094285.1:194370-222729 GCA_903798255.1 Fraxinus quadrangulata | reverse complement strand
AAATTTTATAAATCAAATTTATTTCACAGTCACAAATTATCAACTTAACCGATCACAAATTATTTATCGATTACAAATAATCAAATTTATTGGTCACAACTTAATAAATCGTGAGTTACGACTTAATAAATTTAGTCAATCTCACATTTTTATATCGCTTATTATTTATTGGGTCACAAATTAAACAATTTATTGGCTATAAACTCCCAAATAATCGGTCATAAACACTTGTTCACCCCACCGCACCCCACCCCACCGACAACTCCTGCACCACTTCACCACTACCACCATAGCACTAATATTTACGATTCCATATCCACCCATACCCAACAATTCAGAAACTTGCTAGTCCCTGTTCACCCAATTCTCATTGGGCCACCACCTCATACCCTTAACGCAAACTTTCGTCGATCACCCATTCCATCACCAATATTCTTTACCTCGCCGCAGCTATTCCTTCATAGATCCGTCGCAACACCTTTATCCTTATCAACAATCCCATAGACCCAACCAGTCAACAATCTCACAGATCTGTCACGCCACTAAAGCATCATATCTTACTATGATTCAATACCACGACGTTTAGTACCATGACGACCAATAAAATACTATACAGACGCCGTTCAGTACCACATCGGTTGCACATCGTATCTGCTTCACGTAGCGGCATAATGAAGGGTTATTTGGTTTCCTGGTAGTTTTAGGATTATTATTTATTGGGTTTTAGTTTCAGTTTAAATAAGTCCCTAGTCTTTAGGAAGTTGTTCACAGCTTTGACACTTTCTTCTAGAATTTCTGTTTTTATTTTTTCCTTGTTGCATCTACCATGTTTCTATAACCGTGGGCTGCTTTTTAGTTATTATGTTTATTCATGTAAGGCTATAAAGTAGCCACTTTTATTCAGTAAAGTACGAGGTCATTCAATCCAATCCTTGTGTTTGAGTTCTTTGTTCTTGTTTTCATTCCCAACAAACTAGTATCAGAGCCCCCCACTGGGCATGAAAGAAAATTCACAGTCTTTTTGAGTGATTTTCAAAACACAAAGTGAGAAAGTGAAAAGATGGTAGCAGAGTCAAGTAACTTTGCGCAACCTTGTATCCCAAAGTTTGATGGGGATTATGAGCATTGGAATATGCTAATGGAGAATCTCTTACGTTCAAAGGAGTGTTGGAGTGTTATTGAGACGAGGTATGCAGAACCTACTCCTGGAGAAGTTTTAACTGGTTCACAGAGAAAAACCTTAGAGGAGACAAAGTTGAAGGATCTGAAGGCCAAGAATTATCTTTTCCAATCCATTGACAAGTCCATTCTAAAGACAATTACTTAGAAGGAGACGGCAAAGCAGCTATGGGATTCCAAGAAGGTTAAATACTAGGGAAACGATAGGGTGCAGCGTGCTCAACTTCAAATTCTTCGCAGGAATTTTGAAGTGTTGGAGATGAAACTTGGAGAATCTGTCACAGATTACTTTGCAAGAGTGATGCTAGTGGCAAACAATATGAGGAATCTTGGAGAGAACATGCTTGATGTGAAGATCGTCGAGAAGATCTTATGCACACTTACTGAGAAGTTCAACTACATAGTTTGTTCGATCAAGGAGTCAAAAGACATCAATCGTCTTTCAGTGGATGAACTTCAGAGTTCACTACTTCTTCATGAACAAAAGTTCAGAAAAAATAAAGGTGATGATCAAGCACTGAGGGTCTATGATGAAAGAGTTGGAGGAAGAGGCCGATGAAAAAGCAATTACAGAGAAGGAGGTCGTGGAAGAGGACAAGTGTTCAATAGGGCCATGGTGGAATGCTTCAAGTGTCATGAACTTGGACATTTCCAATATGAATGTCTACGTTTGAACAAGGAAGCCAATTACACAGAGCTGAATGAAGAGGATGAGATGCTGCTGATGTCGTATGTTGAATTGCATGAGATGAAACGAAATGATGTGTGGTTTCTTGATTCAGGATGCTCCAATCACATGTGTGGATATCGAGGTATGTTTAACAATTTAGATGAAAGTTTTCAACATTCAGTTAAGTTGGGAAACAATAGTAGAATGAGTGTGGCTCAAAAAGGGAATGTGAAGCTATTATTGAATGGAGTTAATCATGTTGTCAATGAAGTGTACTATGTTCCAGAGCTAAAAAATAACTTTTGAGCATAGGACAACTTCATGAGAGAGGCTTGGCAATCTTAATTCAAGGAGGAGTCTGTAAAATCTACCATCTAGATAAGGGTTTAATCATTCAAACCCTAATGAGCGCCAACAGAATGTTCATCCTGCTAGCACATACTTAAGTTCAAGTCCCTACACAAGCTCAACTAGAAAGATGTTTTCACACAAGCTCTCAAGACCTCTCATACCTTTGGCATAGACGATATGGTCATTTGAGCTATAAAGGTCTAAGAATCCTGCAGTGTAAGAAGATGGTACGTGGAATTCTCAAATTTCCTGCCTCAAGTATGACCTGCACGGATTGTATCAATGGCAAGCAACATAGAGATGATATGCCGAAGAAAAGCACTTGGAGAGCAAGTAAAAAATTGGAGCTGATTCACGTCGATTACAGTGGAAAGAGATACACATTGTGTTTCATTGATGATTTTAGTCGAAAATCATGGGTGTTTTTATTGGTTGAAAAGTCAGAGGCACTGAATTGCTTTGAAAGGTTCAAAATAATGGTGGAAAAGGACACAGGGATGTTCGTGAAGTGTTTACGGATTGATAGGGGAGGAGAATTTACTTTCAACGAGTTCAATGAGTTCTGCAGACAAGCTCACCACGGCATACACTTCACAACACAATAGTGTAGCCGAAAGGAAAAACAGAACAGTGATGAACATGGTCCGATCGATGCTTTCTAATAAAGGAATTCCGAAGACATTTTGGCCGGAGGCAGTGAATTGGACATTCTATGTTCTTAACAGATGTCCGACATTGGCAGTGAAAGATATTAAACCGCAAGAATCATGGAGCGGGATAAAACCCTCGGTAGATCACTTCTGAGTCTTTGGTTGCTTGGCTCATGTACACATTCTACATGTGAGAAGAGGTAAGCTTGATAATAAAAGTTTTCCTTATGTATTTTTGGGAGTTAGTGATGAGTCAAAGGGGGATAGATTGTTTGATCCTATCACTAAGAAGATTGTAGTAAGTAGGGATGTAGTTTTCGAAGAAGAAAAAT
Organism: Fraxinus quadrangulata; assembly: GCA_903798255.1. Taxonomy (NCBI): domain Eukaryota; kingdom Viridiplantae; phylum Streptophyta; class Magnoliopsida; order Lamiales; family Oleaceae; genus Fraxinus; species Fraxinus quadrangulata. Next base: position 219,547 of record CAIGRB010094285.1, on the reverse strand, counting down.
AGTGGGATTGGAATGTGTCTTATGAGAAGCAAATTCTTTCAGACTTAGATTGGGATGAGAATGAAGAAAAAGTGAGGTAGATAAGGAGCGTGACAGTAGAGGTGAAGATGTTAATGACGGTGAGGAGAGAAACTGTGGTATAGAGATTGGTGAGGGAGATAGAACTATAGATGAAGTAGAGGAAGATGAAGGGAGAGTGAGGGGTTAGCTAGTGTGGATTCAAGATTATGTTACTGGGGAAGGATTATCTGAAGATAAAGCAAACATGGCATTATTTGTGTCAACGAATCTTATTCATTTCGAAGAGGCAAAGAATGCAAAGTGGAGACGTGCTATGGACTGTGATCAATTCCATAGAGAAGAACAAGACTTGGTCACTCACTGAGCTATCGGTTGGAGCGAAAAAAATCAGAGTAAAGTGGGTGTACAAAATGAAGTACAATGAGCATGGGAACATTGATAAACACAAGGCAAGGCTAGTCATTAAAGGGTACTCACAAAAGCATGGCATAGACTACATAGAGGTTTTTGCACCAGTGGCAAGGTTGGATATTGTGAGGATGATTATTGCTTTAGCAGCGCAGAAAAGCTAGAAAATCTTTTAGTTGGATGTCAAATCGGCCTTTCTTCATGGTGAGCTAAACGAAGATGTCTATGTTGAACAACCGAAGGGGTATGAGAAAAGGGGTAGCAAACATCTTGTTTACAAGTTGCATAAAGCTTTGTATGGATTATAACAAGCTCCACGAGCTTGTTTTAGCCGAATCGAAGCACACTTCATCAATGAAGGTTTCCAAAGGTGTAACAACGAGCAAACATTATTCACTAAGAAAAGCAGGAAAGGAAAAACCATCATTGTAAGTGTTTATGTTGACGATTAAATAATAATTGTGATAATGAAATTGTGTTATCCGAGTTCAAGGGTTTCATGATTAGAGAGTTCGACATGTCGGACTTGGGGAAGATGCGTTTTTCCTTGGAATTGAGGTGTTACAAAGGTTAGATGATATCTACATATGCCAAAAGAACTATGCACTGGAAGTTTTGAAGAGGTTTGGTATGTTGGAGAGCAATTCAGTTAATAATCAAATAGGTCCTGGATGCAAAATCAACAAAGATGAAGATGGCATTACGGTGGATGAAACGTACTATAAGCAATTGGTGGGCCGGATATGATGTTTGTCACTTGCCTCATAAGTAGATACATGTCTAAACCTACAGAGCTTCATCTACAAGTAGCAAAGAGGGCACTTCGATATTTGAGAGGAACTGTAAACTTTGGAATTCATTACAAGAAATGAGGAAGTGGTGAGTTGCTTGCATTTACGGATGGCGACTATGCCGGAGATATGGAGGATAGGAAGAGTACAAGTGGGTATGTATTTTTACTGAGCTCTGGAGCAATTTCGTGGAGTTCGAAAAAGCAACCAACAGTGACTTTATCAACCACAGAAGCAGAATTTGTGGCAGCTGCGATGTGTGCATGTCAAGCTCTCTGGATAAAAAGGATTTTGAATGAATTGGGGCATTCTGATGGAGGGTGTACACATGTGAGATGTGACAACAGCTCAACTATCAAACTGTCTAAGAATCCAGTAATGCACGGGCGTAGCAAGCATATCGATGTCATTTCTTGAGAAATCTTACTAAGGAAGGTACAATTGCTTTGGTTCATTGTGGAAGTTAGGATCAGGTAGCAGATTTGATGACCAAACAGCTGAAGCTCGATGCTTTTCTGAAGTTAAGAGAGCTGCAGGGTGTTGGAAAAGTTCCTGATGTAAACTGACTGCAATTTGTAGTAAGTTTAAGGGAAGGAATGAAGAGTTATTTGGTTTCCTGGTAGTTTTAGGATTATTGCTTATTGGGTTTTAGTTTTAGTTTAAATAAGTCCCTAGTCTTTAGGAAGTTGTTCACAGCTTTGACACTTTCTTCTGGGATTTCTGTTTTGATTTTTTCCTTGTTGCATCTACCACGTTTCTATAACCGTGGGCTGCTTTCTAGTTATCCTGTTTATTCATATAAGGCTATAAAATAGCCACTGTTATTCAATAAAGTACGAGGTCATTCAATCCAATCATTGTGTTTGAGTTATTTGTTCTTGTTCTCATTCCCAACACACTCATCGCCACTGCGTGAAGTAGTGCAACGCTTCTATGCGCGGCTGTGGGGTGGTGGTTTTGCACTGGCATCGCTGCTTCACGCAGTGACGATCTACGTGTCGTACAGCGCTTCTGCACACAACTCCGAATGGTGGTCATTCGCTTGATTGTGATGATGATGTCGCCGATGCAGAGTAGGCAACGTTGTGTTCTGGGAATAAATGCCAAGAAAGAAAATAGTGTTGAATTAGGGCGCAACATGAGAAGAGAGTGGAGAGAGATTTGAGAGAGTAATTTAAGGGAGAAAGTGAATAATTATTTAATAAATGTTAAAACAATTAATTATGACCTAAATTATGAAAGATGAAACTTAAAATCTTATTTCCACTTATAAATTTAGGTCGATGATTTTTCTTCCAAGTAAGTGGCCCAGAAATATAAATTGGACCATGAATGTAGGCCCAATATGAGAGCCCAACTAATCAAACTTATAAAGTCCCAAAATTGTCCCCTATTCCCTATCCACAAGTCCAATATGAAACAAAAGTGAAAGCTCAAAATACCAGTGGAATTTGAACACAACCCCCAAATTATGGCTGCGTCATCAATACCCAACCTCTTCTCTTTCTTCACACCCTCGAAACCACCATCTGCTCCGCCGTCCCACCTCTCCCTCTCCTCCTCCGTCACCACCACCACGACCACCACCAAAGATCAGTGGGCCTCACTAGTCTACTCAAATGAACTCCAACAAAACCCATTATCCTTATCATCCTCCTGCTCTTCTGATGTCATGTCCGTCGTGTGCCCCTCCCTCGCGTACGCCAACCCCCTCTTTTTCCGGTCGGCGTATAATGTCCAGGTAATCGTTGATGAGAACGAGCCGGAGGAGAAGCTACTTGGTCGGTTCCGACGGGAGGTTATGAGGGCCGGCGTCATTCAGGAATGCAAGCGCCGCCGCTTCTTCGAGAACAAGCAGGCCGAGAAGAAGCGCAAATCTCGCGAGGCTGCCAAGCGCAATCGTCGCAGGTTTCATTTCTTATTCTCTCTTTCGTCCTCAGTTCAATTAGCTGAGTTCTATTCAATATGTTCTGTATATTAGTCTACGAATGTGAGTAGTTTGGCGATTGGTAGATTTTGAACTTCTTTGTGGTTTCTTGTCCCGCTTGGGTGTGATAAGTTTTTGAAAACTTGGAAATTGCTATAATTTTTAGTCAATTTGTTCTGTATTGCTTAGTTTTAGTGTATGTTTGGCAAAGTTAAGTGCATATAGGCTGGTTAAGTTTTATTTTGATCCACACATTCAGTAGGAATCATAACTTTTACCTACTTTTTGGTCACATGGATCATTGTCTACAAGCACATAATAGCTTCGCCAAGAAAGATATTATTGTTTTAACTGCACTCGAGTTTTGGGGATATTTACCCTTTTGTTGTAGACAGTGAAAATCTCCTCTAAAAGGAGAAGATGTCCCTTTTCGTCTCACTCTTTTCAAATCACTTTTTCTTGAAGGATAGTTGGTTTGTTAGCATAAAGTTTAGTGTCAGACAAAAATTTTGGATGGTGACATGGCCATCTTACCTCCAGAATTGCATTTACAGTGGAGGAAGTGAGTGAGGTTTTTCTCATAAAAATCTAGACGTGAGACTGTGAGAGTAGTGCTGACATCACCAAGAATCAACAAATCAATAGAAGAATCAACACATCCATAGCTCGATCATCTTCATAGTGGATTAAAAGATAAAGAAGGAAAGAAATTTGAGAGATACATATATATTAGGAAGTAGGAACACACTCTCCACAAAACAGCTCACACAACCCCATAAAACACCTTTACCATGCTTCCTTATCTTAGGTACACCCAACTTTTCTAACTTGATGATGACCCAAATTTCTCCTTCAAATCAGCTTGCTCTGGGACTTGTAACACTTTTCAAGACAACCAGCACTAGCCATGCAATCTGAAGCGACTGTCCCTTCCCTCCAAATGTGAGAGAAATTGATATCCATTTTGCTTCATAGTGATCTAGCTCTTTTGAGAAGATATTGGACAGCCCAAGGCCAATTAGTTTGTGTTCCAGCAGAGTTTTCTTTGATATCCAAATGCTCTGTGATATTAATAAGTTTGCTTGAGTTTTCTTTTCCTTTCTAGGACCCTTGAGGTAGATTGGGGATATATTAGAGGGACGGACACCTATTGTTTATTGGTTGTTATGTTTATTCAATCTTCCATGATTAGAGCTGTAAATGGATTAGATATGTTCATATCTAATCCGGTCTGATAAGAATAATTATTCAATTCGATCTGATTCGATTCAACAGATATTTGATTTGCTATATAATCAGATATCCAAAAAAAATTAAGTAGATAAAATTTTTATGAGTCAACTTCTAGGCCCTAGAATTAAAAGGCCCAGATAGTTTTTTACTGAATTTTTGACCCACTTATTTATAGATTGCAAATCCTATGATATTCTAGCGAGTATTCGATGTGGGAAGTAAGAAGTTGGGAACAATGAAAGCAACTCCAACTGTTGGCCCTCTTTGGTTGTTTAATTTATAAAATAAAATAATTATTTTTTTAATCTTATTTTAATTAATAAAAAATAAAAATTCATCAAATATTTCAATTAACAATATTATATTATTATCTAATATTATCTATTGTTTGAGAATTATGTGCAAAGTATTATACAAGTTTCAAAATGAAAAAAAATTCTGTAATAAATTATGCGGTAATATAAAAATATATGTTATATTATTATATCAAATTGGATCGAGTTGTTATCGGATTGAATTGACTTATATCCATATTTGCTTCATTTAGTTAACGGAGTATCGAATTTGAATCTTGATTAGGTTATAAGAATCAGGCCCCAAATCTATCTTCCATTTATTTAATCGGATTCGGATCAAAATCCAATCCATTACTAGTTCTAGCCATGATTAGCTGTAGCACACAATTATTCATCACTGATAATGTTACTTTTACTACAACAGACGCCCTCAATCAAGAAACTTCATGCAGGATAGGCAAGAGACACCCAAGAACAAGAAGGAAGAGGAGGACGATAATTGGGATCTCCCTGAAGGCGACCTTCCCTATTGATCTTCCGTTTTAGCTCTCCCTATTCTTTCAGTAGAATACTGCTCTGTAATTTTTTCCCCACTTTGAAAGAGACTTTTATTAAATGTAAGTTCCTAGGAATTCTTTTGATTTTGACATTTTGTACGATATTAATTCAGTCTTTCAAAATGTAACGATGGGTTTTTGGTATAATTTGATTGTATGACTGGATGCCCGAACAATATGGTTGAAGACTAAGCATGCATTTGGCAAGTGTTTAGAAGTAGTGGTGTTTATAAGAATGAGCGGTGATCAAGTCACAATTGATAGTTTTACACTGCAGGCACTCGAGTAGACAATTTATTTACTTTTTATTGTGAATACCTAAATATCTATTATCATTACGCATGAGTCATGAGTGATGTTAAATTTGAATAAAAGTGCATTGCAGAATGCTGGATAGTGTTTTATCCCTGAGAGGTTACTCAATTAATCAGGTCTTGAATTTACTCCCCAATGGTCATCAGTTCGAGTCTCCTCATAGCCACTGAGATGAGTACTCAATCGTAAGCTTCAGGACTCGTGAGATTAGTTGAGGTATGCGCAAGCTGATCCGAACATCCACGATTATAAAAAAAAAAAGTGGGATAGTGTTCACAATACGAGATAGTTGAACAATGATGAACCTGTAGCAAGAAAGAAATAAATAGGTCTATTTAAGGAATAATTAATGTTGGAGATGAACAGTGACCAAAAACGATATGGTGGTGGTATCATATTGGACTCCGGTTTTCTTATAATTTTATTTAGCATTAATGGTGTTAAACAACAATTTAGATGTGTGCACATCATATAGTTTATTAAATATGTTATAATTTTTTGTATTTAATTGAGCATGTAATTTAATGTTGTCATCTAGACTATTAAATAACATTACTTTTGAATTAATCACATGGGATGGGTCACATAGAGATACGGTACAGAATGTCTTTTCTATTTTTTCTCATGAAAATTTATGGATCTAACCTGCCAATTGGATGCAACCTTTCAAAAATTATACAAGACGTGGTAAGCGATCAATAAATGCAATTGAATCACTTGTGTTTAAGCCTAAAAGTTGGGAACAATTGACGACTACGATTGTACAAAGTATAAATCCAAAGTGATATTTTTCAATAATAATCAAATATATATCTAAAATGGATAAAAAAAAAAAAAAAAAAAAGAATTATAAGATGATGAATGATTTGAACATGGGTTCTTCTGCACGTACAGAGTGGAGGTTTGGCATAAGGAGGGCCCACTTCATGTGAGTTGTCACCCCCACCCTGTACATTTGGCTTAAACCTTTGAGCATTGATTTCCAGTACATTAAGTTCCTGTTTGGTATACATTAAAATTTTTATTTTCATTCTTCTACTCATTTTCAACCACATATCTTCAATAAAATAATATTTTCTCTCGCATCAATAATTTTTCCTTCTTTTTTAACCACACATTTTGCATCAATCTACTATTTCAGAATACATTCTTCCAAAATAATATGGCTCAAATACACCCTAAAAGATGGCCGGCCACTGGAATAAAAAGAAAAAAATAGTCCTGGAGATGGCCACCGACGTTGATTGGTTGAATTTGAAACCAATCTTTCAAATAATTAATAATGAATATAAATTTGGATAAGAGTGACTTATCAACTGCTTGAAAGGTCATTTTGTTTTGCCCCGCTGGATGAGATAAACCTAAACCTACAAGTGTTCCAATCAAAAGTTGGTGCTTATCTGTCCACATGACACACGTGAGAATAAAAATGACATTTATACAGTTACTACATAATTACAGTATTTTTAAGAAATAAAGAATCTTGCATTATTTGCATGCAGTTTCTATCCTTTTTACAAGAAAATGATTGCTATCTTCTTTTACCAAATTTCATTCATTTCTCTAAACTGGAGATGAGTTCATTAAACCAAACCAAACCCGACCTCGCCAAATTATTTGTTCCATCAAAGTATTCGTAACGCAACACATCCTCAAATTGAAAAAAAATCTCACTTTCCAAATACCATTTTACTTTGGCTTCTACCAAAAGAAATTGATATCTAATTATTCTTTATAATAAGATTTCAACTTTCCACAAGAGTAATAAGATGCTTATAATTATTATTTGTTGCCAACAATCCAAGGCTAATTATGACCTTTCAAGAATTTCCCTTTTTCATATTACATTATAAGATATATTTGTAATTTCCAATTGATCAAGAAAGATAACCTTCATTACTGCTACATACAGAAATCCTCAAGTACAAAAGGTCAAGCATGAATGAATGCAGTGCATAACTGCAGCACTATTTTTATTTTTAAATTTTATAAAATCCAAAAAGAGAGGAACTGCTTACTCTATTGAAATTGGAACTGATAACTGCCCTTAAGCTTCACCCACACCGACCTGATGGAGGAGGCGAACAAGTTAGCAGAATCAACTGCAACAAACTTGGATGGACAAGCAGTTTACGAAGAAAGGGACCCAGAGAGCAACAGCCTCCATCAGCCTCTGCTCAAAAGAAACCGAACGCTTTCTTCAAGTCCACTTGCCATAGTTGGAGCCAAGGTTTCTCATATAGAGAGCTTGGATTATGAGTAAGAGAAAAATTAAATAAAATATTGAACTTTTAAATTCCTCTTTTTCTTCTTTATGATTCCTTGACCATTCAGGACATCAACGTATATGTATTAACTTTTTTCTAGGATCAATGAAAACGATCTGTTCAAACATGACTGGAGAAGCAGATCAAAAGTCCAAGTATTGCAGTATATCTTCTTGAAATGGACACTGGCATTCCTAGTTGGGCTTCTAACAGGACTAATAGCCACTCTCATCAATGTCGCAGTTGAAAACATAGCAGGGTACAAACTTCTTGCTGTTATTAACTACATCGAGGAGGAAAGGTATTGTTGAATGAATTTTCATTCTGATTTGAATTTTTTCAATTGTCTTGCTAATACAGCTAAATCAGTATAATACTATAGTAGTGGGGATATTGAGATGGATTGGAATGATTTTGGTGGGTGCAGATACCTAATGGGGTTCTCATATTTTGCTGGAGCAAATTTTCTTTTAACTTTGGTAGCTGCCGTCCTCTGTGTTTGTTTTGCACCTACAGCAGCTGGTCCTGGGATTCCAGAAATTAAAGCTTATCTGAATGGAGTTGATACCCCCAATATGTTTGGTGCAACAACATTGATGGTTAAGGTGCGTCATTTACTGGGAACAAAACTTAGTTTTTTGTTCTTGTTTTATTAGAGAACTACAAATGCTAAATCAATTTCGAGAAATTGATTTATGAACTATCTAGCGACCAGTACTTAGTTGGCTTCTTATCAGACATCAGCTCGGAATTGTTATTGATGGTGATACTTTTTATTAACTATTATATTTGTTTCAGTTTAAATCAAGACATGTTAACATAAAGCCAACAGCAGTTGTGTCCGTGAGTGTAACTTTGTTGTAACCTTATTTCTATTGGCTCACAATTTTGGTAATGAAGGATACAGTTTCATGATGAACGTGAATGTAAATATAATTTCATAAGGATCAAGGGAGAGAATTCCATTATATGATATTTACGAGGGGAAAATTATCAATGAAAATGCTGAAAAGTTTCATATACCTGTTTTTTGGCTGAGAGGTTTACTACTATCTTCAATCTTCATCATTACAGATTATTGGAAGCATTGGAGCTGTGTCTGCAGGCTTAGATCTAGGAAAAGAAGGGCCTCTGGTGCACATAGGGAGCTGCATTGCTTCGCTATTAGGTCAAGGTGGGCCAGACAATTACCGTTTAAAATGGCACTGGCTAAGGTACTTCAATAATGACAGGGACCGTCGTGATCTCATCACCTGTGGTGCATCATCTGGTGTCTGTGCTGCTTTCCGAGCCCCAGTTGGCGGTGTCCTCTTTGCTCTCGAGGAGGTGGCAACATGGTGGAGAAGCGCCCTCCTCTGGAGAACTTTCTTCAGTACAGCAGTTGTGGTGGTAGTGCTTAGGGCCTTCATGGAAATCTGCAAATCTGGAAACTGCGGACTATTCGGGAAAGGAGGGTTGATCATGTTTGATGTCAGTAATGTTTCTGTAAGGTACCACGCCGTCGACATTATACCTGTTGCTGTAATAGGTGTCCTTGGTGGCGTTTTGGGGAGCCTCTACAACCATTTTCTCCACAAGGTCCTGAGGGTCTACAATCTCATAAATGAGTAAGCACCAACTTTTATATGCTTCCATGTTCTGGTCATGATTGTCTGTGTAGATTTTGAGGTACAAAATGTGGTAAAGTGTAGTCAATCGACTATATCAACCATTGCTTGTAAAATTTGTCTCAAGTTTGAAACCTTCCTCAACATATGCCTTCAATCAAAACTCACCCTGTTAATTAAATCTGACCTGTCAGTTTTTGGTCATTTTGCAGGAAAGGCAAATTTCATAAACTTCTTCTAGCCCTGAGTGTCTCCATTTTCACCTCTGTATGCCTATATGGACTTCCTTTCCTTGCAAGATGCCGACCTTGTGATCCCTCGCTACCAGATTCTTCCTGTCCCACAACTGGAAGGACAGGAAACTTCAAGCAATTCAACTGCCCAAAGGGTTACTACAATGACCTAGCTACTCTTCTCCTTACAACCAATGACGATGCTGTTCGAAACATCTTTTCCATCAGTACTCCAAGAGAATATGAAATTCTTTCCCTAGTTATCTTCTTTGCACTGTACTGCATTTTGGGACTTGTCACATTTGGCATTGCCGTCCCATCAGGTCTGTTCCTACCTATCATCCTCACGGGATCAGCTTATGGTCGCATGCTTGGTATTGCCATGGGACCATACACAAAAATTGATCAGGGACTATATGCCGTTCTTGGCGCAGCTTCCCTCATGGCTGGTTCAATGAGGATGACTGTTTCTCTCTGCGTCATATTTCTTGAACTTACCAACAACCTTCTGTTGCTACCCATTACAATGCTAGTTCTACTAATTGCTAAAACTGTAGGAGACTGCTTCAATCCAAGCATCTATGATATAATACTGGAACTAAAGGGACTTCCTTTCTTGGATGCACATCCTGAGTCATGGATGAGAAATATCACAGTTGGAGAGCTTGCTGATGTAAAGCCAGCAGTCGTAACCCTTAGAGGTATTGAGAAGGTGGGACGTATCGTGGAAGTCTTGAAGAACACCACACACAACGGTTTCCCAGTTGTAGATGAAGGGGTGGTACCACCAATGGGTTTGCCAATGGGAGCAACTGAACTGCATGGATTGGTCCTAAGAGCTCATCTTATTTTAGTGCTAAAGAAGAAATGGTTCCTGCAAGAAAGAAGGAGAACAGAAGAATGGGAAGTGAGAGAGAAATTTACATCTATCGATCTAGCTGAAAGGGGGGTTAAGATAGAAGAGGTAATGGTGACAAAGGATGAAATGGAGATGTTTGTAGACTTGCATCCCCTAACCAATACAACCCCATACACTGTGGTCGAAAGCATATCAGTAGCAAAGGCTATGGTGCTCTTCAGGCAGGTTGGGCTACGTCACATGCTCATTCTACCTAAATATCAAGCAGCCGGGGTAAGTTTAATTATATTTAAAAACTTTAGTTCTAGAATCCTTCCGCTAATGGTAAGAAGCACTTCTCGTGTAACATGATATTGAGTGAAAAACATATATAATGCTTAGAAAATGGTGAAACAAATTTCTCTAAGAATTGAAATACATCTGACCTGACGTTTGCTTCTTTGACAGGTGTTTCCGGTGGTGGGAATTTTGACTAGGCAAGATTTGAGAGCCCACAACATTTTGAGTGCCTTCCCTCATCTAGAAAAATCCAGTGGAAGTAAAAATGGACGTTGAAGACAAAATGGAAACCGCCTCCTTTCAGAAACATGGCATTCTTTTGTAGATTTTTCTACTTTTAATTTTGCACTACAGCATTCCATTCTTTTTGTGATTCATAGGTAAAAAGAAACCATAGGCGTGTGAAACATCATCTCAAGAAAGCATCAGTTATTGAGAGGGAATAAATATAGAACTAGAATATTTCTATTCATTCAAACAAAGATTGCATTTGCTCCATAAATGGTTTGCATTATTATCAGAAATTAATTTGTCATTACCAGCACAGTTTAAAATGTTCAAATGCTTTTCAATAATGCCTTCTCTTTTTGTGTTTGCTTTTAAACACTGCTAGCCCTATGATCATAGAACTTCGTCCATAAAGCAGGAATCAGAAGCACAAACATACGATTATACTACCAGCAAACAAGATAAACTTTTGAAAGTAGGAGTGATAAATCAGAGGAGATGACCAAATCGGCTTTGCTTAGAAATCAATGTTAACATACCAGCAGGCTGCAACTCAACAAATACACGTTTGTTCTCTCTCTCTCTCTGTTAAAATGGATATCCCAATGGTCACCAAACCTATATATGTCTTTGATTAAGTTTAAGATGTCGAGTTTTACTTTGAAAAACGTTGGACTTTATTCATGGGTTAATTTCCGTTTCAAATATTTAATTGAATTGATGACGTGGCTGACGGAATGTACATGTGGCGCCTCGTCACGCTCTTAAACTTTGAGGTGGTCGAATTTTTCTCACTAAATTTTGAAAAGCATCTTCAATTGTTCACTGAACTTTGAAAAATATTTTCTAATATTCATTAAACTTAGAGGTGGTCGAATTTTGGCTATTAAACTTTGAGATAGTTGAATTTTGACCACTAAACATTGAGATGGTCCAATTTTTGCCACAAAACTTTGAAAAATGTCTTTTATGGCTCACAATAAATTTTAATTTAATTAAAATTCGTTGTTAAAATTTGGATTTAATTTTATTTAACAACAAATTCATTGTGTGTTTCTTTGTAAAATTCAAATATCATGATGAAAATAGCTTAAAGTTCTATAAAAATAAATTAAATTTAAATTGTTCGGGTTTAGTCTGTTTGGATTCGCCATGCCAATAAGCTCAGGGTTATGGGCCCAGCATTTAGACATGGGCTTTTTGGCCTTTGGGGCCTGTCCGTGTAGATCGTTTTTTCTACTTCCTCATTCGGATTGGTATTGACAAGGAGGAGGATAAATATTTTGTTACCCAATTAACAATGAATAATGTCCAAACAATAGAAAACATTAAGAAAAACTAAAGATCCTTTATCAAAAACATAATGTATTGCATTTTTACAACAGCCTCAATGGCCAAATTCCTCCGAGCATGACAGACATCAATCACTTTACAATGAATTATGGGGACGAAATTCCAATTCGCAATATTGCTAGACCTGCCAATCCTGGACTGTGGTTCACCATTGCCAAACAAGTGCAGCGAGGAAAATGTAAATCTGATTGCCAAACAGTTCAACGAGAATGACAGACATCAATCACTTTACAGTGAATTAGGGTAGTCTTTTATAGAGGTCTTATCAAACATATAATCATCCGTGCTTGGACTGAGAACCTTTTATGTCCTCTCATCATGAAGAAAAACAAGCCAACTTTCGGAAATGAAGAGCAAACAAACACGAAAATATAGGAAAATGATAGGGGTAGAATTTAGAAATGTAAAAAATGCTTTTGTAACATGGTGGCTTTGAAGTCCCAGTCGCAGACCTTGGTAACACGACCCTGTTATCTTCAGAATTAAGGGATACTAAATAGAGATAACCATAAAAAGATGTGATCCCACATTCAACCAGAAAACAAGGGCATGTCACAATGAGTAAATAAAAACAGACTGGCCTACTTAATTTACAGTTAATGAGCAGACCAACAGGTAACACACAACATTGAACCTGTGTAGATCAATCATCAGTGCCAAAGTAACGATCACCAAATTCTCCCAAACCTGGTATCACGCGAAATTCTTCATTCAATGCCACATCAATCTCTGATGTCACAATTTTTAATGAGGGGAAACGTTTACCAACACAATGAATTCCCTCTGGTGCCTATATTCAAACATGTAGCAAACACTAGAGTGAGAACATGTTGCAATATTGTCAAAAAATGTGTTTCCTTCAACAATGTTTCAGATGGCACTCACGGAGATGAGGTTTAGGAAAATAATATGAGATTCTGGAACACCTTTCTGTATGAGTAACTCAATTGCCTGATTAGCAGAGTTACCTTCAAAAACAATTAATAAGTATGTTATATGATGTCATACAAGAAAAGAGAGAAGTATAGCCTCGTCTGCAATTCCCATGCACTCCACTATGCGGCAGGAAATGCAAAAGGAAGATAGAAGCCAACCCTCGTGCTAGAAGTTAAATTTTCAATGCTACTAAGTATGAATGATAAAATTCGGCTACCTGTAGCAAGGACAGGGTCTAGAAGGAGGACATGGCGTTCTGAAATATCTTTCGGAAGTTTTTCATATATAAGCTGTTCAAATAGGAGAAAAAGAACAAAACATTACACATTCAATCATGAACTAGTGCAAACATGACACCGTTGTAGATGGCTCCCTCAAAGAAAACAAGTGAAAGGTAACCTGTTTCCCGTTGTCACCATCACGGTGGATCAGAATTTTCCCAATTTTAATTCCTTTGCAACAAGCACGCAGAGCATTTTCCATACTTTCACCACTGTGAGAAGTACAGACATGAGAAACAACAAAAATTCATACACGAATTACTAAATTTATAATTATAAATTGAGCCAAAATAACAATACCTTCTCACAAAGGAAGGGAGAACAGCTAACCAAGAAGAAAACATAATAAAAGGATAGAAAAATGAGTCATCCTATGAAGTAAAAACTGTAAAATATCCCAAACCCAGCTCACAGTACGAATTCAAGAGTGGCTTGAGGGGAGTTCATAAGTGAAATCTGAAATACTAGGAATATTCCAAAAAATAATATGTTTCCTCAAAAGTATATTATCCACCTTTTCTTCTAATAAGTAAACCAACATTACTGAAACCACATTCGCATTATTCTAATAAGTTCCCTCACCTTCGAACAATGGAAACTCCACACAATTTCTTGCAGAAGTCAACACCAGTGTACAATGATCCTGCAATAGAATCCCAGCGAAGTTTAAAAAATTCATAGCTCAGATATTTCTGTGATTAGGAGGTAGTTCAGAATGTCAAAAAACTGGCTTCACGTATCAGTGTTGAAGTGCAGTCACACAAAGAATCAGATTGCTTGGGTTGGTTTGCGTAACTTGAAAATGAGTCGACGAAAATGTTTTACAACCAATTGCCCGTTCAGCATTCAGATTGAAAAGTGATTGATTGATTCAAATATATTTTGTACCAAACATATTTGTCACACATATACATCTTACACACTACTTTAATTACAATGTATAAATCTGGTTGTTCAGGAAAAAGTGCCATATTGCAGAAATTGAGGACCACAACAATGATGAAGAAAATGACAAACTGAGCCTTGCTTAACATATTTTTGAAACCTGCTACAAGAGTATTATTTTCCACTCAGTTCGACCATGACAAACTAAGCCTGAGTTCAAATAATTTTGAAACCTGCTAAAAGAGTATTTTCTTTCCACTCAATTCGACCTATCGATAGATGATCAAACAAAATCAAACAATTTGTAAGGCTTACTTCAAATAATTAAAAACCTAAGCCTTCAAAAATAACTTCGGAACCTGCTAAAAAGAGTATTTTTTCCACTCAGTTTGACCCATCGATAGATGATCAAACAAAATCAAACATTTTGTAAGCATATTAGACCATGTTGATTTTGTCCTCTTTTATATTGTTCTTTTTGGGTTTCTTTTCTCAAGGCTAGGCAGGACAATGATGATAGTGATTCCTTACACAAAAAATCACTTTAATTAGATAATGGACAGACTAAACTAGAAAAATACCTGTTGGAGTTACTATTTGCTTTTCAGTGAAGGGTAAATGACCAAGACCATGCTCTACTACCTGAAATGCCACTTATTAAAAACTTCCATGTTTGGAAAATCTAGCGAATTTGCAATTTTGACAAGATTAAGATAGTTAAAAATTTACCAGACGATTAAGCCTATCTGAATAAAATACAAAGTCATGCTTCGATATATCTCGATCACGAATCAGGGTATGCATGCCTCTTATCTGTAAAACAGATGTCCAGAGCAAGTATAACAGTTACAGTCATAGACAACTGAAAGAAACAATGCTGAGATTGAACATAAAACTGTAATGACTGAAATTTTCAGAAATGCAAATTCCACTCCTATTATGTCATAATGAGAATAAAGAGAGGACTACACTAACACAAGCTATTAATGTTTTATCATTGTCTTTCATCTCACACAAGCTATTAATGTTTTATCATTGTCTTTCATCTCTTTCTTGTTTTACATTTTCCCTGATGTCATTGTAAAGCAAATATACAGTTTTATGTACTTCTATCATTAAACAGTTAATATTTTGCACAGCCTGACATAACACATATGTACCGAGACATTATTTCTTTCTTTCCCCTTACCACCAACTTCAGAAGACATGCTAAAGGAAAAAAATGCTATTGCGAAATACATAGATTTTAAGCCAATTTCTTTGGTTACATAACAAGTAACCATGAAAACTGAATCATGAACAAAGTACAAGGAATACCTGGAATGTCGACTGAATAACATACACATTGGGATATATTTTACAAAGGTCATGCTGGCCAAGCTTTGTGCTAATATGTTGGACAATCAAATCGATTGCAACATGATTGTCACCTCCCCGGGGTATAATAACATCAGCATATTTCTTTGATGGCAGAACAAAATCCTCAAAAGCAGGCTTGACAAACTTTGCATACTGCAGAACAAAACACAGCACTCGCCATAAAACATATGCTATAGTAAGGTGGCTGAAAGTATAAAAGAAATAATCTAGATGCATCTCAAGCAGAAAACTCAAAAGTTGACTTACACCTCATAAGGTCTACCAACTATAACCAAGAAGAATCATAACAAAGAATGTTTGAAAACCTCTATTTAAATATAAACTAGTAGATGATGCGTAAGTGTAGAGTTCTTTTAAGTTATCCATATGTTTTTTAGTACATTGAATATAAATAGAACTGGGGATATTTCATAAACAACAAAAGTGCCCTGATGCATTAAACAACCAGAAAAATCCAGATCTCCACATTATATGTGCATTCACTACTTAAGAGTCCTGAAAGGGAGGGTGGGGATTTCAAGAAAGAAGAAGCTTACCTGTTCAAGAACTGAATTTATGTCCCTTCCCCTCTCTACTGTATCACGCCGTATTCTACGAGCAAGCCTCACATCAGCATCTAAAATCAATCAATCGTTATAGTATAAGAAATTGAGAAAAAGGGACAAGAGAAGACAACTCATTAATATGATATGCAAGAAAGTGAGAAGCCTTTCTAGGAAGACAAGATTCAATCAGTCATAAATTAGAAATTTAGAACACATGATACTTCCTAGCAGAAACCAAAATATACTCTAAAATTGCTTTGATGGTAGTAAATTTTTAAATCCTACTCTCTCTCTCTCAAAGGCATTAGAAGCTTTAAGGTAGATTGGCCATGTCATTTATGGAGATGGCCCTTGCACAGTTACACTGCCGGGTTAGAATATATCCCTTGTTTCAACTAGCAGACTCAACATTATAAGCTATAAGCAATGTCATTGACAACAAACAGATTAATCCATCAGAATAAATGCTTTTCTACGTCAGTATTATTTTCTTAATCCTAGGGAGAGAAGGCTTATTTCTAAGCTGCTCCATGAGAAGATGATAATTGTAAAAGAATCTCTGACTTCAATAACCCATGTTCAAATTCAGACCATAGTTTATTTTTCAAAAAAAAAATTCCGCTATGTAAAAACTCATTAACACCTCAACTTCCTATATATCCATTACCCCAAGAACATCCCACCAGAGAACAAACAAACCACTCTCTCCAACCCTTTTCCTTCCAATTGCTTCTCCACCCACACTAAACGACGCACCATCGTTCCAAAATTATAACATGGAAAACCACAGACCACAAACCTGAGGTCTCTTAATACTGCTAACATCGTTATAATATCCAATCTCGACCCCTATTACCTATCTCGGAACAAGATGTGTGGTTTCTTTTTTTCTCATTTTAAAGAAACATGGACTTATGAAGGGAGAAGCTAATGACTAACTCCAACCTCATATGAAATGTAACAAAATTAAATAAGTTCCAATAATACACAACTAAGAAGATCGACCTGTGTCAACAAAAATCTTCATGTTCATCAAATTCCGCACATGTTGATCGTGGAAGACGAGGATCCCCTCCAAAATAATTACATCAGAGGCATTCACCTAACAAAGTTTTTGTGTCAATATTTTGGATAGTTATTAAATTGGGATTCGGCAGAACAGAAGCAATATCAACAATAGCAAACCAACAGTATTGTTTTACACCAATCTTCCCCTTTCTTTTCCCCCAAAAAAGACACAACTCCCAACATATAGAAAGATAAAAAGCCTGGGATTTTCTTAAGCAACATTCGATTGGCACAAGGACATAAAATAAAATTGATTAGCAAGTAACTATAAATTACTCTATAGCGATGTGAATTGGTCGTCAGTTCATCACGATCGTTCAGACTGAGTACCAAAAAACACTTGATAATCAAAGACCAAATACAGATATAAATATTTGAAATTACTAGGGTAATAAAGAAAGGGAGACTAAATTCAAAATTAGCCTGTCTCTTTTTTTTTTTTTCATTCACAATTTACTTAAAGATTCCAAAACCTCAAGGTTCTTTTCCTATAAGTCTCACAAGCATGCCACAATAAATGCGTTTCAGAATCCAATTCATGCTATTCAAAAGATTTCAAGATAACTAACAATTTCAAGAGATCTTCATTAAGAGTAGACACCCATTCTCCATTATGTATCCTAGGAATTATAAGCATTTGCACAACACAGGGAATGTGAAAAAGAATAATAGACTCCTCATTTAGATTCTAATTAATAATATGAAATATAAAATTTGTAAGTCCAAAATGTGACCTGTCGGAAGCTATCTTTAGACCGTTGATGTGTTTTAAAATCATACATCGGGACATGTACAGAATGCCCACTCTTGAGCTTATTAACACACTCAAGTAGCTGCTCCGTGTCAAAAGCATCTGCAATAAATCTTTTTGTGATGGTTAGCATAAAAATATTTTTACCCTATGAATTCCAATAGCAGAACAGCTGAAACAATCAGCATGATTGAGAGATTGGATGCTAAGTTACCTGGATGATCAAAGTTATATTCGTGAACCCGTTCCAACTCTTCGGGAGTCAAGCCACGATAGAAAGAATCCTACACAAGTACCAGGGTAAAATAACGAGATTTTGCACAGAAATGTTCATATGGAAAGAACAGGACAACTAAATTCTTATCAACAAATTATTTATTTCCTATGCTGCAGTTTGAGAAAAATACAGAAGACACATGATTAGTGCATGTAACCAATTTCAAAACTGCATGCATTTGTTAATCCTAGTCCAGCCCCTAGGATGGAGCAGCCAATAATTTACGTGAATACCTAAGGTAAAATTCATTGCAAAGCTTTAACATGTGGTGCTTGTAATGGAAGGGGACAAAGCATAACAGCAAAGTGGGAAAGGAAGAGAAATAGAAGCAAACGGAATTAACAGAAATTCAAATAGAGGAGACCCAAAACGGCGTCGTATCATTATTGTAAAAGTAAAAACACACTTTATGGAACAAAACACGTTTTTCTGCTTATTTTTAGAGTCGGAGGGAGGAGAGAAGAGTTAGTTGAAAAATTGTTAGATTTCTGATAGGCCCCTAATCCGGTTCACTTATGCACGAAGGAAGAAAGGGGTTACCGGTTCATTAGCAGTTAGTTAGCTGGGGGTGGGGGGTTAAAATAGTAAAATAATGGGAGGAAATGTGAATAAAAGGGAGGGAAGGGAATTGAGATTGACGTTGAATTTACTGAATCTGTTGTAGTAAGGGGGGAGAGATCGGGCATCTCTAATAGCCTTGGAATTTGTTATCAATTCTTCTACAATAAATCAATTGCTTATTCGTATTCAAGGGGATCGAACACAGCATGAGGAGACTGCTAGAATAGATAATCTGACTCGCCGATTGGAAATGCTAGTCTTCAATGGAGAGGTGCCGAACGCTTGGATGTTCCAGGCGAAGCGTTATTTCAGTGTCAATCAGCTCACCAATTGGGAAAAAATTGAAGCAGATGCTGTATGTTTTGAGGGCGAGGCGTTGGCTTGGTATCAGTGGGAAAATGGTCGACAACCATTGATGCGTTGGGAGGACCTTAAGATATTGTTGTTGCAGAGGTTTTGGCCGTCACAAGAGGGAAGTGTGCTGGAGAAGCTACTCGCCTTGAAACAGGAGGGGACGGTGAGAGATTACCGACACTGGTTTGAATTATTGGCATCGCCATTAACAGACATTCTCGATTCAGTGTTGGAGGGGAATTTCATCAATAGGCTGGATCCGATTATTAGGGCGGAGGTGAGGATGATCTGGCCGCAAGGGTTTATCTGGCCCAACGTGTTGAAGACCAAAATGAATCACTGAAAAGGGCCCTTATTGTTGGTGGCCCAATCCGTTATAAAACAAACAATACCTCTTTGCCCAGCTCAGTGAAAAGTGGCCCAAACTATATGGGGATTTATCCTAAGGTCATTAACCAAATGACCCAAACAGGACAACAGGCACAAGCGAGTGCAGCGAAGCTTCCTAGTGTGATGAATCAGTGACCGGCTAGGGTGGAAAAGGTGGCGACTCCTTTTAAGAGCCTGACCGACGTCGAATTGCAGCTCAAGCGGGAAAAGGGGTTGTGTTATCGCTGCGATGGAAGGTACGTTCCGGGTCATCGATGCAAAAATCGAGAGTTGCAAGTGCTCTTGGTGAAGAAAGATGAAATTGAAGAATCAGGGGAGGAAATTGGCGTGGAAGAGGGTGAGTTGGTGGAAGAAACGGTGGAATTGTCGATTAAGTCGGTGATACTGAGAAGGCTCATTGCACCTAAAACCATGAAGCTGTGTGGTGCAATATTCGGGGAGACAGTCAGTCCTCATTGATTGTGGGGCCACCCACAACTTTATCTCATCTGAGCTAGTTCAGAAGCTAGAACTGAGAGTCACAGAATCCACCAATTATGGGATAGTGATGGGTACTGGGTTATTAGTTAAAGGGGGTGGTATTTGTAAGGGAGTGGTGGTGTCGTTGCCGGAAGTTGAGGTAGTGGAAGATTTCTTGCCGTTGAAATTAGGGTGTACTGATATAATTCTCGGGATGAAGTGCTTGGAGACACTGGGTAAGATGCAAGTGAATTGGAGTGCACTCACTATGCGATTTAAGGTTGGCGGAGAAACGATTGTTTTACAAGGTGATCCCAGTCTGGGTAAGTCACAAGTGTCGCTGAAATCGTTGGTTAGAACATATAGGGAAGGGGAACATGGTATTCTGCTGGAATTAGGAAGTCTGGGTGTGGAACCGGAAGCCAGTGGCTGAAGTTTACAGTTCTATTACAGAGTTATTGAGAAATCATCGGCGTATCTTTGAATGGCCCAATAAACTGCCTCCTCTGAGAGCTCGTGATCACGCAATTCTGTTACAACCGGGAACGGCTCATGTGAATGTCAGACCTTACAAATACCCGTATGTTCAGAATAATGCGATCGAAAAATTGGTCGGAGAGATGATGGCTGCGGGAATTATCCAGCCGAGTCAAAGTCCATTTTCAAGCCCAGTTTTGTTGGTAAAGAAGAAGGATGATAGTTGGAGTTTTTGTCTCGATTATCGAGCATTAAACAAGGTAACGGTGCCAGACCGTTTCCCAATTCTTGTGATAGATGAATTGCTGGATGAGCTACATGGGTCTCGGGTGTGGGTGTTCTCGAAGCTAGATTTGAAATCTGGGTACCATCAAATCAGAGTCAGACCTGGAGACATTCCAAAGACGGCTTTCCGCACGCATGAGGGTCACTATGAATTCTTGGTCATGCCTTTTGGATTGTCAAATGCTCCAGCAACTTTTCAGCATTTGATGAATGAAGTGTTTCGATCATACTTGCAGAAGTTTGTCCTTGTTTTCTTCGATGATATTTTAGTTTACAATCAGACGTTTGAGGAGCACCTACGACACTTGGGTGTAGTTTAGGAGAATTGCGTAAGCATCAGCTGTAAGCCAATGAGAAGAAATATCTGTTCAGCCGAGCTGAAGTGGAGTACCTCGGCCATGTGATTTTTGAAAAGGGGGTAGCAGCGGATCAGTCGAAAATTGCAGCCATGGTCAATTGGCCGAGTCCGTGTACTCTCAAGGAGCTTCGAGGATTTCTAGGACACATGGTATAATAGACGCTTTGTATTAGGTTATGCCCAAGTTGCATGGCCCTTGACTGAATTATTGAAGGACAAATTCCGTTGGGATGGGGAGACCGAAATAGCCTTTTAGAACCTCAAGGCTGCCATGATCAATGTTCCAGTCCTGGCACTGCCCGATTTTTCTAAGCAGTTCGTGGTTGAGACAGATGCTTCTGGGCATGGGTTAGGAACAGTTCTGATGCAGGACAGCCATTCGGTTGCATTCTTTAGCAGAGTTTTACCCCCAAAGTGCTAGACAAATATCAGTATATGAGCGGGAATTAATGGCTGTGGTGTTTGCGGTACAAAAATGGCGCCACTACTTACTAGGCATGCATTTTATTGTTCGAACCGATCAACGGAGTTTGAAGTTCTTATTGGAGCAGCGTTTAGTGAGTGAAGACCATCAAAAATGGCTCACTAAGCTTATGGGATATCAATTTGACATCAAGTATCGACCAAAGTTGGAGAACAAAGCTGCCGATGCTCTGTCCAGAATACAACCGGCCCTAAATTACTTAGCTATATCCATTCCTAAAGTGCTATAACTAGACGATATTAAGGAGGCAACTACAGATGTGGTACTGGGCAAAATGGTGAGAGACCTACAGGAAGGAATTCCTGCCCAGGCGGGTTATACACTGGTGGATGGGATGTTGTCTTGCCCAGCAACTTGTAATTTGTGACATTAATGCTACAGGAGTGCCATGATACAATGGTTGGTGGACACTCCAGATTTCTTAAGACTTATAAACATATAGCCAGAGAAGTTTTTTGGCACGGAATGAGGACAACGGTGAAGCATTATGTGGCGAATTGTGCTATCTGTCAGCAAAATAAGTATGCGGCTTTATCTCCAGGTGGCCTCTTGCAGCCTTTATTGATTCCCGCGCTAATTTGGGAGGACATTTCTATGGATTTTATTGAGGGGTTACCACGGTCAGGAGGAGTGGATACAATTTTGATGGTTGTGGACTGTCCGAGCAAACATGGGCATTTTGTTGGGTTGAAACATCCTTTTACTGCTCCCATAGTTGCTGAGGTGTCCATTCGCAAGGTGGTGAGGCTCCATGGCATGCCTCATTCTATTATATTTGATCGGGACCGAATCTTTATGAGTTCGTTTTGGACGGCGCTAGTCAAAGCTCAAGGAACCACCCTTAAACATAGCCGCTTATCACCTCCAAACCGATGGACAGACTGAGGTTGTAAATAGATGTTTGAAAACGTACTTGCGATGTTTCGCATCGAGTAGACCCCGGTTGTGGAGCCAATAGTTGCACTAGGCAAAGTTTTAGTACAACACTTCGTTCTATACCGCTACCAAGCATACTCCTTTTCAGATTGTATATGGTCGTGAGCCACCTCAGATTCTTTCCTTCGAGAAGGGAATGACAGTTAATTCTTCGGTTGAGCAACTCTTACTCGAACGGGATGAAGTTCTAAAAGAATTGAGGGTGCAACTTACTAGAGCGTAGGCTAGAATGAAGGAAATAGCCGATGAACATCGTCGTAACATCCAATTTGAGATGGGGGATTTGGTCTATCTCAAGCTCCGTCCTTTCCGCTAGAAATCTATAGCTAAAAGGGCTTTTGAGAAGCTGTCCCCGAGGTATTTTGGTCCGTTCGAAGTAGAGTCGACGGTTGGAAAGGTAGTGTACAGATTGAAACTTCCACCTAAAGCTGTTATTCATTTGATTTTCCATGTCTCTCAGCTTCGTAAAGCCATTGGAAATTTGCAGCTAGTTTCATCTTTTCCACAGCATCTGTTTGCCAAAGGGGAGTTTATTTTGGAACCGAAATCTGTCCTTGGTGTCCACCCTAATCTTCACACCGCAGCTGCAGGACCAGATATTCTGATTAAGTGGAGGAGTTTGTTGTTGTTTAAGGCTACGTGGGAGCTTTTTGAAGCCATCCGACTATAGTTCCCTAGTTTCCCCCTTGAGGACAATGTGGATTTCGAGGCGTTGGGTAATGATAGGCCCCTGATCCGATTCACTTATGCGCGAAGGAAGAAAGGGGTTACTGGTTCATTAGCAGTTAGTTAGCTGGGGGCAAAATAGTGGGAGGAAATGTGAATAAATGGGAGGGAAGGGAATTGAGATTGGCATTGAATTTACTGAATCTGTTGTAGTAAGGTGGGAGAGACCGGGTGATATGACCCAGGGCAGGCAATCACTTGTTCGAGCAATGGAGTTCAAATGGGAGAAGTTGACATGCCAAGGGTCAAGTTTCGTGATGAGGTCGATGGCCGAAACGGGTTGGAGTAACTTAATTCAAGCAAAGGAAGACGAAAAATTTCGCCTATTAGTTTTTGGCCGTTCAGGTCAATAAGGCGTGCCCATACCTTAAGAAAAGTTCGCTTCAGCATCCGCTCGGGTCAGTAAGGCGTGCACATGCCTTAAGAAAAGTTCATTTCAGCATTGTGCATTGTGCAAAAATTTCATTTTTCTCGAATTTTCATTATTTCACTAGGATTCTAATTTATTGCAATCTTTTGTTATTTTAGTAAGTAATTTCGGTACAATTAGGATTTTAGGCTTGTCCTATAAATACTTGGTTATTATTCATTCTAAGAACCTTAAGACTTTTATTATTTTGAGAGATTAAATACAATTTGTGAGTCTTTTCCTCCATATTCTTGGTCGCTTAGACTTATAATCTTGAACTTATCAAAAGGTTTCACAGTCCTTTTGGCGTTCCCACTTCACGGTTCTTGTTCCGGGTAATCAACGGGTTGGATTTCTTATGCGTAATCTCGGTTCTTGATACGGGTTGAACAACGGGTCGGGTTGATCTTTGCGCAACGTGATTTCTAGCTTTCTTGGGTTGGTTCCATTTTGTTCGTAAGTTTCCAAGATTAATTCTTGGTTGGGTTCACTGCTTTTGAGCAAACCTTTCATCATAGAAATGGATGCATGCAATGGGGGTATTGGAGCAGTTCTAATGCAAATTAAGAGGCCACTGGCATATTTGAGTAAATCTATAAGCAGGAGAGATCTTGGGATGTCCATACATGAGAAAGAAATAGTAGCATTTGTAACAGCTGTGGGAAAATGGATGCATTACTTGGAAGGACGCCATTTTATCATCAAGACTGATCACCAATCTCTTAAATTCCTACTGGAACAGAGGATCACCACACCACTCCAACAAAAATGGCTAACAAAATTGCTGTGGTGGCCGATGCATTGTCTAGAAGAGAAGAAACATAGGTAGAATGTTTAGGCATGACAACTTGTAACTCCCACCTGGGTACAAGAAGTCATTGAAAGCTACCAAGGAGATGATGTGGCTGGAAAAAAGATTATTATCAGAATAGGCTATTGAAGTATAAAGATGAAATATATTTGGGTTCAGGAAGTGACATTAGAGGGAAGCTAATTAGAGCCATCCATGCTTCACAAGAGGGAGGACATTCTAGGGTGTAGGTGCAGGAAATCGTATATAATGGAAAGGATATAAAATATCTTTCCATTCCTTGTATAAACTAATAATTATATATTGTAATTATTCTGTTAGATAGGAGATTTATTTCTTTCCTTGTTTAGTTCAATTATTGTACTATTTAAAGATTGTAAGGTTAGAATGAAACACAAGAGATTAAATAATATATTCTCTCGTTTCTACA
>CAIGRB010094285.1:170843-193952 GCA_903798255.1 Fraxinus quadrangulata | reverse complement strand
CTGGTGCTGCTACTGCAATTGTAAATATAGGTGTGACAAGAGCTGATGATTTTGTGCCTCTGAAAATTAATGCTCGAATTGGCGAGGTACAGTTATTGATTATCATATGCTGTTGAGGTTACTGACGTTATAGCATTTCCTGATACTTGGATCACCCGGTGATGCAGACACTATCTAGAGTGCTAGGAATCGGTTCCCTCAGTGTCCCTGCGGCATAGTGCAATCGTCATGTAGGAGGTACTATAATTTACAAAATTTTGTGTAGTAAAGAATTATATTGTTATTCATTAGTATTTTTAATCTTTTTTCCAATGTCAGAATTGATTTTCTATTCCAGAAAAGCATGACGAGACGAACATTTTCTTCTACTGCTCAATGGCAGGATCAGACTTTTACGCCAAACATGTACATACTGTGCTTTTAAGCATAAAATTGAGTTGTTCATTAATTTATAAATGCAGTCATATATTCTTCCATGACAGATTTAGTCATGGCAGCTACGACTGGTAGCACATGATATAACCGTGTAAAATAAAAAATGAGAACGGAAAGTTATTTCAGGCAACACTTGTCCGGGTAGTTCATCGACTTCATGGATGATACCTTTTGGATTTTATTTACTGTTCGGACTAGGAATATGATGTATAGATTGTTTTTTCTGAATCTTATATTTCAATAACAGATTCTCCTGAAGTTTGAACATGAGATGTGATCCACAGTAGGTGTAGGAAATCGTATATAATGGAAAGATATAAAATATCTTTCCATTCTTGGTATAACCTAATAATTATAGATTGTAATTATTCTTTTAGATTATGAGATTTATTCTTTCCTTGTTTAGTTCCATTATTGTATTATTTACAGATTGTAAGATTAGAATGAAATGACACACGAGATTAAAAAACATATTCTCTCGTTTCTTCATGGTATCAGAGACTAGGGTCGGCCAAACCTAACATCTATGGCTGAATTCCCAGTCAATAGTTCCGGGTCAGTCATCTCCGACGCCCCTCAAGTCGAAATGGAGTTTAACTCCCCAATTGGTTCTCACGGTCTCGAGAACACGTCATTCCAACTCACAGTCGAAAAATTAAACGGAAGAAATTACCGTGAATGGGCTCAATCAATCAAGTTAGTGATCGATGGAAAAGGGAAACTAGGGTTTCTTACCGGCGATTCGAAGAAACCGAATGACACAGCATTGCTCCCACGATGGAATTCGGAAAACTCCTTGGTCATAGCTTGGCTGGTGAACTCGATGAAACCAGCAATAGGGAAGACATTTATGTTCCTTCCTACAGCAAAAGACGTGTGGGAAGCAGTGAGGGACACCTACTCAGACACGGAGGATTCATCTCACATTTTCGAGATTAAGACTCGGTTATGGCAGATGAAACAGGGAACCAGAGGAGTTACCGACTATTTTATGGCGATGTCTTCCCTCTGGCAGGAGCTCGACCTCAGCTGCGACGAAGGTTGGAAGTGCGGCGACGACAGCGCCCGGTACAAGAAGAAGATTGAAGCTGAACGAGTTTTCGAATTCTTGGCTGGCCTGAATCGCGATCTCGACGACGTCAGGGGTCGCGTCCTTGGCCGGCGACCTCTGCCGTCGCTTCGCGAGGTCTTCTCGGAGGTGCGCCGAGAAGAGGCTCGCCGCTCGGTGATGATGGATGAAGGAAGAGGGCCGGACGACGTCTCAGCCCTTATGATGGAGAATAAACGGGCTGCCCTGGTGTTGGAAACTAAACGGGCCGATATTGGGCCTCTGTACACTGGCCCAATTGAGGAAAGAAAAAATATTAATGTTTTTTCTACAAATGGGCCAACTCAGCATAATGGGCTCATTAGTGGAAAGGGCTTTGGGCTAGAAAATAATGGGCCGGGATCCATGGGCTTGTCATTAAAAGGACCATCATTAAATGGGTCAAGTCAAAAACAACGAAGTCGGCCGTGGTGTGAACATTGTCGTAAGCCCGGTCACAAAGAGGATACATGTTGGGCCTTACATGGAAAACCCACCGATTGGAAACCGAGGCAGAACACTAGGAGTCGAGGATATCAAGCAGAGGCAACGATTAATCATACTCAGAATGGTGCATTCAACCCCGAACAATTGGAACAACTCTACCAAATTTTCACCAGTCTCCAAACATCCGGTCAGTCTCTCCCTAATGGACCTTCGAGCTCCCTTGCTCATAAAGGTAATTTTTTACGAGCATTATTTACCGCTTCAAAATCTAAAACCCCTTGGATCATAGACTCTGGAGCGTCCGATCATATGACAGACGCATACCACCTTTTCACTTCCTATTCAACATGTGCTGGCAATATTAAAGTCAAAATTGCAGATGGTTCTCTCTCATCTGTCGCCGGGAAAGGAAGTATCAAAATTTCTGACTCTATAACCCTCGAATCTGTCTTACATGTTCCAAATTTATCATGTAACCTATTGTCCATTAGCAAACTAACTAGAGACTCCAATTGTTGTGCTAAATTTCTTCCATCTCATTGTATGTTTCAGGACCTTTCATCGGGGAAGACGATTGGCAGTGCTAGAGAGTGTGAGGGACTGTACTACTTTGAGGAAGCCGATGTGAGTACGCTACATCAAATTGCTATTTGTGACTCTGCATCTGTTTCTCAGGATAGTGAAATTCAGTTATGGCATTATAGACTAGGTCACCCAAAATTTCTATATTTGAAACGTGTAATCCCTTCAATATTTTCGAATAAAATTTCATTTGACTTCCAGTGTGAACATTGTGAACTTGCGAAACATCAGCGTACCTCGTATCCAAACTCTATGTACAAACCATCTAAACCCTTCACTATAATTCACAGTGATCTATGGGGACCCTCTCGAATCCCAAACCGCACACAAACTAGATGGTTCATCACATTTATCGATGACCATACTCGAGTCTGTTGGGTCTACCTCCTACGAGACAAATCTGAAGTCCACTCCGTGTTTCTTAAGTTTCATACAATGATCCAAACGCAATTTCAGGCACACATCCAAATACTTCGCACTGATAATGGCACAGAATACATCAATCATACACTACGTAACTATCTCCAAAACCATGGGATAGTTCATCAAACCTCCTGTGTTAATACCCCTCAACAAAATGGGATCGCAGAGCGGAAAAATAGGCACCTTCTAGAAGTCGCCCGTGCCTTGATGTTCACTACCAATATGCCTAAATTCTTCTGGGGTGATGCCATCCTGACTGCCACATATCTAATCAATAGAATGCCTAGTCGTACTCTATCCTTTCACTCTCCGCTTCAGATATTCCAAAAACATTTCCCAGTCACTCGCCTCAACTCTAATCTGCCTCTGAAAGTGTTTGGTTGCGTGGCCTTCACACATATTCACTCTCATCATCGAAACAAATTAGACCCTCGCGCACTTAAATGTGTGTTCATTGGATATTCCCCTACTCAAAAGGGATATAAATGCTATGATCCATCCACAAGAAGACTCTTTGTTAGCCTCGATGTCACATTCTTTGAAAATACACCCTACTTCAAAACCCCATCTCTTCAGGGGGAGATTCTGAGTGAAGAGCGGTTTGAAGAATTCTTCAACTTTGATCTCACCCCCCCTGAACCAACCCATGCTACACACGACACGACATCAAATATGCCATCTACAGAAGGAAACGGTAATTCAGGGGGAGATGCAGAGAATCAAAAAGACAAGGAGATGATAGTTTACTCAAGGAGGCAAAATTCGAAGTACAATGGAACCCTTGCACCTGAGGTACCAAAAGAGTCGAAACCGATGATAGGGCCTAATGAAATCCTCATATCCAATAATTCTGGATCTCCAGGTGATGATTTACCTATTGCTCTCAGAAAACAAACCCGGTCGTGTACTCATCACCTTATATCTAAATTTGTATCTTATAAAACTCTATCTACACAATTCTGCACTTTTATTGCTAATCTGGACAATACAGAAATTCCAAGAAATATTCAGGAGGCCTTAGAAGTTCCAAAATGGAGAGATGTTGTTATGGAAGAAATGCGGGCGTTGGAAAAAAATGAAACTTGGGAGATGGTGAAGTTACCACAAGGTAAGAGACCTGTTGGATGTAAATGGGTTTTCAATGTAAAGTATAAGGCTGACGGGACAATTGACCGATATAAAGCTCGACTGGTAGCCAAGGGATACACACAAACATATGGTATTGATTACTTAGAAACATTTGCACCGGTGGCAAAATTGAACACAGTTCGAGTTCTCATATCTCTAGCAGCCAACTTGGATTGGCCACTTCAACAACTTGATATTAAGAATGCTTTTTTGAATGGGAAATTGGAAGAAGAAGTCTTTATGACAGCACCACCTGGGTTCAGTAATAAAGGCGGAACAGACTGGGTATGCAAACTTAAAAAGTCATTATATGGTCTCAAACAATCACCAAGGGCCTGGTTTGACAGGTTTGCAAAGGTACTGAGAAAGCAAGGATATCAACAAGGGCAATCAGATCATACTATGTTTTTCAGACAATCTGCAGAAGGAAAAATAACAATTCTAATTGTGTATGTGGACGATATAATCCTCACGGGTGACAACGTAACTGAAATGGACAGACTGAAGAAAAGCCTTGCCTCTGAATTTGAAGTAAAAGACCTAGGTCAGATGCGATATTTCTTAGGTATGGAAATAGCAAGATCAAAACGGGGCATTAGTATATCACAACGAAAATACATTCTTGATCTGTTGTCTGAAACTGGGATGCTTGGGTGCAAACCAAGCAACACACCTACAGAATGTGGAAAAAGAACAGAGGGTTCAGGTGAACTGGTTGATAAAGAAAGATACCAACGACTGGTTGGTAAGTTAATCTATCTATCACACACGAGACCAGACATCGCTTTTGCAGTTAGCGTTGTAAGTCAACACATGCACGCACCGAGGGAAACTGATTTAGAAGCAGTATACAAAATTCTCAAGTACCTAAAAGGCACCTCTGGGAAGGGGTTATTCTTTAAAAGGAATGAAAAGAGGGAAGTAGAAATATTTACTGATGCAGATTGGGCCGGGTCAGTAGAAGATAGGAGATCAACATCAGGATACTGTACCTTTGTGTGGGGAAATTTGGTAACTTGGAGAAGCAAAAAACAGAATGTAGTGGCAAGAAGCAGTGCCGAAGCAGAATTTAGAGCAGCTGCACAGGGGATATGTGAAGGACTATGGTTAAAGAAACTCTTGGAGGAATTGAAGGTAGGAACAAAATTACCTATGAAACTCTACTGTGATAATAAAGCAGCCATCAACATTTCGCTTAACCCAGTTCAACATGATCGAACAAAGCATGTGGAGGTTGATAGACATTTCATCAAAGAAAATGTGGAAAACAGAGTCATTTGTATGGTGTATGTTCCTACAAAGGAGCAGAGGGCAGATATCCTCACCAAAGGTTTGGCCCAACAACACTTCAACGATTTCATCAGCAAGTTGGATATGATCAATATATACAGCCCAACTTGAGGGGGAGTGCAGGAAATCGTATATAATGGAAAGGATATAAAATATCTTTCCATTCCTTGTATAAACTAATAATTATATATTGTAATTATTCTGTTAGATACGAGATTTATTTCTTTCCTTGTTTAGTTCAATTATTGTACTATTTAAAGATTGTAAGGTTAGAATGAAACACAAGAGATTAAATAATATATTCTCTCGTTTCTACAGTAGGCCAGCATCTTTAAGGCTAAACAGAATTTTTATTGGCCTGAGATGGTGAAAAGTATAAAAAATGAAGTTTTGGCGTGTGATATTTGCCAAAGGTGTAAAGGAGAACATGTGCCTTATCCTGGTCTATTATAGCCTTTACCTGAACCTCAATATTCATGGAGTCATATCACTATGGATTTCATTGAAGGATTACCAACATGAAAGGGTAAAGATACTATCTTGATAGTGATGGACAAGTTTACCAAGTATGGACATTTTTTTGGCTCTATCCCAACCTTTTTCTGCTATTACCATGGCGAAGGTGTTTCTTGACAACATTTACAAATTGCGTGGCATGCCACAGAGCATAGTGTCTGTTAGGGATAAAGTATTTACCAGTGGAATTTGGCAAGAATTGTTTAGGCTAGTGGACACTAAAATTCAGCTAAATACAGCCTACCACCTCCCAAACCAGTGCTTGGAAATGTACTTGAGAAGTATCACTTATAGGCAGCCTAAGGAATGGGCTCAATGGTTGTCACTAGCAGAATGGTTGTATAATACCACCTTTCACACAACAATAAAGATGAGCCCCTGTGAAGGTCTGTATGGAAATAAACCCTCCAACTAGCTCTTGGGCCTTCTCAAAAGACCAATGTAGCAGCAGTACAGGAACTCTTACAGGAAAGGCATAAACTGGATCAATTGTTGAAGGAGAACTTGGCACAAGCCAGGGCCAGAATGGAGTTATATGCTAATAAAAAGAGTGAAAGAGAATTTGAACTTGGAGATTGGGTTTACCTTTGGTTGCACCCCTACAAACAGCAATCAATGGCAGCCAGATCTAATCAGAAACTAGCTGTTAAGTGCTATGGACCTTACTAGGTGATCAAAAGGTGGGAAAGGTGGCTTATCAGTAAGCCTTACCAGCTAAAGCTAAGATACACCCAGTGTATCCTTACTGAAGAAAAACATAGGGAAAAGGGAAGTACATTGCTCCAACTTCCCAAGGAAGGACATGAAGAATTAAAGGAGAAATAGCCACTAATTCTATTACAGACACGTATAATCAAGAGGTAAAACATGGCAGTTTCACAGTTAATTCAGTGAGAGGGATTTACCTTAAA
Source organism: Fraxinus quadrangulata (assembly GCA_903798255.1). Classification (NCBI taxonomy): domain Eukaryota; kingdom Viridiplantae; phylum Streptophyta; class Magnoliopsida; order Lamiales; family Oleaceae; genus Fraxinus; species Fraxinus quadrangulata. Next base: position 187,133 of record CAIGRB010094285.1, on the reverse strand, counting down.
GCAACATGGGAAAATGTTGGATACATTCAGGAAAAATTTCCACAATTTAAACCTTGGGGACAAGGTCAATTTGAGAGCGATGAATGTAATGGAAGAGGGCAAAGCATAACAACAAAGTGAGAAAGGAAGAGAAATAGAAGCAAACGGAATTAACGGCAATTCAAATAGAGGAGACCCAAAACGGCGTTGTATCATTTCTTATTTTAAATTGTAAAAGTGCAAGCATACCTTATGGAACAAAACACATTTTTCTACTTACTTTTACAGTTGGAGGGAGGAGAGAAGAGTTAGTCGAACATTGTCAGATTTCATAGCTTCTTCTTCTCTGATTATCTGAATTTCTACCTCCTCTTTTCTGTTTACATTTCATTGTTCTATCTAATTTCAGTTCAATTAATGAAGTTCCAGCTTGGGTTATTGATTCCCAGCTGATTATATTTAATTGTTTGTTGATTTAAGTGGGATTTAGTTGGTTTTGATTGAGATTTAGCTCAACCGTTACAATGTTTAACAACATTCAAGCAACCCATTATGTTGCTTTTAACAGCATTCTAGAGAGGGGCGGAGCCACCTTAAGGCCAGTGCAGGAAAGTGCCTGCACTGAAGTTTTCTCAAGCAAAAAAAATCAGCAACCTGTTTGCCGATGTACATATGTAGAGAGAATTAAAGAGAGAAACAGAGAGTTAGAGAAATTTGCATTAAGACCCATAAACTTTGTACTATAGCTAAAGAAAGCATAAAATTATGTAAAAGGTTCACATAAAGTTTATTTAATTATTTTTTTTAGGCTGAGGCTAGAAATTGGTGTGAATCTTGGTTAATTTAATAGCATGAATATGAAAACTTGATATATTTGTTTCTAATTTTATTTTATAGGTAGAATATGCATTGACATATTGCTTTGTTTGTATATTAAATAAATTTTTTGGATGTGTTTCATTTTGTTTATTGGTTTATTGAGTTTTGAGTTTATATATTGGTTAAAAAATTTTGAATGCATATTGCATACTTTAATTTAAGAGCTCAAATTTAAAATTCATCTCAGGCCTCCAAAAATAAAAATTTGACTTTGATTAATTTGTGCCCACATTGGACAATATTCCTGGCTCCGACCCTGATTCTAGAAGTGTCACAATCCCCTGTTTTAACATCTAACTTTACCAGGTGATGCCATCCAAAGGGAATGAAAAAATTGCAAATTCAGTTGGATAGATTTGGACATCCAGTATTTACAGAAAGCGGCCACAATATTAAAAAATAAAAGAAAGAATGAAAGAAAATCAGAAGCACCAACCACCAGCACAAACCTGATTAACAAGCACGACGCGATGATCATGAAGCTGTTGAATAATCATGTCACAGACCGTTGTCTTCCCGGATGCCGTACCGCCCGAAACACCTACTCCACCAACAAACATACCAAAAAAAAAAAAAAAATCACCGAGAAAGAACAACTCTCAGAATTTCGAATATCGAATTACGAGAAAATAAAGAAAAATTAGACTAAGCTGGTGGCCATCAACCTAAAAACATGAAGTACAGGTGAGAATGTCTTGAGAATCAAATTACCTATAACGAAGGGCTGCTTGATGACAGAGGAATCGGCAAGGGGAGTGGAAAAAGCGGGAGTAGTAGGAGTGGAGGAAGAACGAGAAGAAGATGAGCTGGCCACGGCGGACATAAGGCTGTCGAGGCGGAGACCGGAGAAGTGTGGGCCCAATGCCGCCTCCATCACGTAATCGATTTCCTTCGTCTCCGCCGGCATTGTCACCGCAACTGAAATCGTGTGTTTAATTTAAACGTTTTTTCTTCTCATAGGAGTCGTTGGCGTCCTTTACAGGCGGAGAATATTTAAGTATCACAAATGAAAAACGAAAAGAGAGAAAAAGGACGGTGATTCTCCTAATAATCAATGTGGCCATACCCCCACTTATAATATATTTGGAATCTTCAATTTTATTACCAAATACTGCTGATTTCACATTAACTAATGGAGTGTATTCTTTTGTTTATTTCTTATTTTAATAGATATGCTTATCCCTGCTGCTAGGGGTGGCACAATTCATCCACAAGCGACTCGAGTTCGTTTTTCATTTTCTTTTACTAGCAAGTTACCATATAAAAAATTGGTGGATCATAAAATAACTTCTCTTTTGAACGAGGTTCACGTTAATTTATATATTTTATCACTAGTAACTATTCATACTTCATAATAGACACGAGAGTCACCCAGTGAGTTATTTTAAGAAATACCCAAGCCTTGTTTCTCATGTGTGATATCTTATTTATTTTAATGAATTATACCAACTAAACTAGATTTCTAAAAATACATTATTGTCATTTGTCATGTTCGTCTATCATTATTTTAAAAAATTATTTACTACAGTAAGATTCTACATCACACATTCACCCAATAAAATATTCTATACACAAACTAATAAAGTTACTTTACTTTTCAATCACACATTCTCCACAAAATACTATTCATTACTCTATTTTTCCTTCAATAATGGGAGACAAACACTTTTAATGTAGCAAACCAATACACATTTTGTGTAAAATTACGGGAATGGTTTGTTCCCATTTGACAACAAGTGACCTTACATTAAACTCCGATAAGATTAATTGTTAGTGCAAGTTCTTGAAAAATGCTACAATTTGATTGTAAACTATATCCTTGGTCGTTACCCCCATAATGAAGTCCGCATGAGCAAAATCCTTGATATACTGTACATGAAGCTTGTCTATGTCATGCAGCTTAAGACTATCAAGTAAGGTCGCTACATCTTTGGGATCGGAGAGAGCATCTTGGCCTCCATAACTCAAAAACAGGGGAAGATCGTGAGGAATTTTTCTCAAATCGTAAACCGGCGGCTTCGCTTCTCCATAATGTTCCACGTTGAAATTGGCATTTCCGTAATCATACTTAGACAAAATTCCATCCCGAACAGCTGCATTATGTACCAAACAAGACCTTAGCATCGACCGAATTTGTGGCTAAATGTAGTTAGGTTAACTTACTTTGAGCCAAATGAACTAGGTTCTTAGTTGCAGTTGATTGAGGTTCATTCTTCAAGAAAATCTCGACAGTGGATGCGTTTAGACAACAATTCTTTCCTGTAGAGAAAATCTTAAGTCCATAAATATATAGAAAAGCAAAAATTGCAGTTTCTGTATTGATAAATAAACACCTGTAAGTGCAGTTAGTATGTCATAACAGTCCAACCCCGGAAAGGCGCACAAGGATTTGAGGAAGTTGTTTACTTCCTTCCTGTAAAATCAGATAATGCTGCTGTAAGTGCACGTAAAATTCGGATATATTTATTTATTAATCCAAGATTTGTTACCCTTTGGGATAGAATTCTGCCAGACCAAAAACTGTGGTGATCTGTTGAAAATGGCAAATATTAATATCAGAAGCATTCGCAAAATGCAGTTTGATTAGAGCTCAAGAATGTGGGCTTACTTCGCCAACGAAGGCCCTAGCTGCTACAACTCCAAGTGCAGTGGTCATATGGCTTAAGTAGGCTATTGGGCTTAACAATGCAGCAGATCTAATCTTGTCTACCTGTTTTCCTTCTGCAAATGATGCCAGTGCCATCAAAGTTCCCTGTCCAGAATAGACATACTTATTATTCACCTGCTCTTAGTGTGGAAGGCTACAGGAGACAGAAAATTCTTACCAGGGAATGGCCTACATAGTGCATTTTCTGACCTGTTTGCCTGAACACAAACTCAGTAACACTTGGAAAATCATATAGCACCAGATCATCCCATGACCAATTCCAGTATTTCTGTCATTTAAAGATTAACAAATAAATGCCAGTTTTTACTTTGAGATGAAAATGAGTGCTAAAACAAGTGTTAGTTACTTAGCACGGATATACCGGGTTGCTAGGATCAAGTTTCACATGTTTCTGGCTGAATTTGGTTCCTCTGGTATTGGAAATCCATACATCAAAACCATTCTCGGCCAATATCATCGCCAGAGACTGCTCAGGTGAATTTAGTAGCCACGTCATTCCATCCTGCAATACCCAATATTAACCACAAATAAAAATTATTTTAATATTCGATAATTGTGCCCCAAATGTCCAACTTCTCGTGTATATACGTACATATATAAGCATGAAACATGCATCTTGGAGCTTTTAAAAACGGTCTGTTTTCACATTAGAGAAAAATGCCAGTTAGCCAACCCAAAACCCGGTCTGTAACTCTGTCATTGGTCTAAATTCTATGGCATTATGCGCACGCAATACTCTGCACAAACCAAGGACGTAAACGCGGCAATATGCATGCATCCTAAGAAATGATTTCCGGGCCTCGAGTCCATATCCATTCCATGCGCCTTGAAAAGTGAAAACGCATCATATCTGGACACCCTTGGAAATTGAGTGATCAGGACCCCAAGTTCTTTTCTTCAAATAGAAATATTTACAATTTATCTGTACCAATTTTTGAACATTATTATGTGAGAACATGTCCTCATCTCTTCTGTTACGCTGCAATTCGTTTGGATTTACATTTGAAGTAAAAAAATGTTCCTCTTTTTAAGAAAAGAAAAATTGGCTCACACAGTTTGTTAATCCCAATCAATTACCATTAAACATTTTGCACATGTTTGACAAAAATTTCATGAGATTACAATCAGTGAGTCCATAGAATAGAACGTGCGGTTATAAATGAATAAAAATTGGAGTTTAATGAAATGTGTGATTAAAGGGGGTATTAAGACAAAGGGGAAACTTATTAATCAACAATCTATCTTATACGCAAATTATACGAAGGAAGCTCTCTTTTGGCAAATCAATACAGGAAACATATAGGCCAACTTTTGTTATGGGTTAAAAAGTCGTGAGAATTCACTTTTTGCCTTAAAAGTGAAGCAAGCAATTAATAATTCTGTCACCACTAAAATTATGATATTGGGACACTTTAATCAATGACGCAAATACGCGGACTCTGAATTAATCTTTCTTTAATGTAAGTTTCACACAAAATTTGCAACCGCTACGCATATGCGTATATCTCTATCTATCTGCGTCAAAGAAATGCTTACCACAAGAACTCCGTGTTGCAGCAAAACTGGTGGCTTGTTTGGCCCGCCACCACCTGCGCGGCCTTCCGGGATCCTTTGCAAGCTTAATATATATCCATCATCAGTTTTCACCTGAAACAACAAACATCCATTTACTCAAATAAGTAATACATATTAATTGATCCACTTGACAGCTCTTACATCAAATTCTTGGCACTTGTAACCATGTATGGCAACTGCGGTCGCACATAAACCTAGCAGTGGCGCGTTAAACTCATTAATCTGACTGCGACTGTAGCCAAATGCTTGATAAGGAAGGACTAGTGCTAGCAAACAGAAGCTGGAGACAGCCAAATTCAAGAAACTATTTGGATCCATTTCTCTTGGCTTGTTAATGCTCTGAAATTGTTCGAGTGGTGGGTATGTATATATAGAGTGGGAAAACTGAGAAGTGAGTGTGAACTAGAACAAGAAATTGAAGGAAGAAATATGGACGCTTAAAGGAAAAGACTATTATCCAGCTTGGAATATCACTCCATATTTTTAATTGCAAAGTTTTGTTACTTTTTGTCCATGTACAGGTATGCTTAACTGATTGGAGTTGGAATTCCGTTACATAGACTCTACAAACAACTGACCTTAGCTAAATCCAAAAGATGTCCAAAGGATAAGCATATAGGTTACGTATAGGATTGCGGTTAGAAGTGAAGGGGCCTCACAATTGGCAACATTCGTAAGTTGAACCAAAGTTTTGAGTCAAAATTGATACATGCGTTAGTAAAACCATGACAAATTGTTAGTGTCAATAAAATATAATTTTAATGAGGATTGCATATTTATCGATAACTCTACTAATACTATCTTAAATCAAAAACACCTAGATTCAATAATCGTGTTTATTTTTAAATTGTGATTTCCAAACTGTACATCTAAGTAATTAAATAGAACGATTTGATAAGTTTTGGAGAAAATTCAAGTTGATAAAGATATGAGAAAGCGGGATTCACCACATTTTCCATTTTAACCCAAACTAGTATGGTTGACAATAGTTGAATGAATTTGATTATTGATATTCTTAATATAGTTAGTAATCTCTTTCGTAAAATTAAACCAATTTTAGCATACAACTCTACAACATTTCTATGTCGTGCATGTAATGCCCCGAAACTTATGTGCCGAAGGTTACTCAATTAATTCATCTAGTCATTATAAAACTTGATTGACGCATTGTAATAAAAAAAATTGTAGAATAAAATAAATTATTTTGTTGTTTCGTAATATATCCAATAAATTCAATCCACTAATGAAGTATAAATTCATCGATTTTGAAAATAAAATTCTAATTGCAAAATATTTTTAAACTAAATGCTAAATATTGAAAGAATTTAAAATTCTTGATCCAACGACACGGACTTTATCAGCAGTTTCAACCTCCAACTCCGATCAATCAAGCATTTGAAAAATATTTCAAATATAGAATGAGTATTCGAATACATCCAATATAGATTTCATGTTAATATTTTCACAATATAATATGAAAAGTAAGTAAATTACGCACATAACATAATTTTTCTAGTGAAATATAAACATGACTGTCTCTTTCTCACATAGGTCATACCTATTCTCAATTTCCATTTAGGGTATTTAGCCCTATGGCCGATTTCTGTGTAGATCTACATAATAATACCCCATAGTATTATCCATAAGATCCTTCTTTAATTTGGATCACATAATAGTACATAAAATACTTAACTTAAAATATTAAAAAGTAAAAGCACTAACCCACTTAACATATAGAGAAATTGCACCTAATTCGTTAAATTGCTTGTATACTTGAGTTAATTAGAACTGAAAATTAACGGATCTCGAACGCGCTAGAAAACTTTTTCTTTTTCTTTCTTTTCTCTCTCTCTCTCTCTCTCTCTCTCTCTCTTTTCTCCCTTTCTCACGCATTTTTCCTCTCTCTAATTTTTTTCTCTCTCCTTTTTTTTCTCTTTCTCTGTTCTTTTTTCTCTCTTTTAATTTGTGTGAATTGAAATGTAACAAGATATTTATAGATGTGATTTGATAAGCATAATTACATATTGAGAATTCTAATAAGACTCTTAATTCAAATTTGGATTGATATTTCATCAAATAAACTTATCGCATAATTCGAATTTAAAAAAAAAAAAACTACATGATGATAAGATTTTAGTGTGGATATTTACAAATTTCAAGTTTTATCTAAATAATTTTTATTAGATAATTCGGTAATAATTTAATAAGTATCCAAAATAATATTAAAATTTAATTTCTTGTAAAACTGATATATATCGAATGATTAGGAATATTAGCACAAGGTCCCTAAGAAATGATATAAAGTTGTTAGGTTACCCTAAAATCTCAAAACTTGCATTTATACCTCATAATATATATTGTACGTATTTTTTGGGGTATTACAGTGCAGGTTAAGACATCTAGCAAAATCGCCACATTATGGTATCAAAGAAAGCATCTTGGTCTCCGTAATTCAAAAACAAGGGAAAATCATGAGGAATTCTTCTCAAATCATAAACCAGCAGATTTGATTCGCCATTTTTGGGTTTTGATACTCGATAAATACGGACGATGATTTAAAACAGATGTCGAATAATTTATCGACACCACAATAATTGGCTAGACCTGGAAAAAATCTACACTTATGGATGGTCCAAGTAATAGTTGGATTATTAGATTTGGGGTTTGGATTAATTGTTAGCCTATTTATTTATGGTGTGTTTGAGCAACATTATTTTGGAAAAATGTATTTTGTAATAGTAGATTGATGGAGAATGTGTGGTTGAAAAAGAAGGAAAAATTATTGATGTGATCGAAAATATTATTTTATTGAAAAATGTGTGGTTAAAAATAAGTAGAAGATTAAGAATGTATTTTATAATAGTAGATTGATGGAGAATATGTGGTTGAAAAATAAGGAAAATTTATTGATGGGATGAAAAATATTATTTTATTGAAGAATGTGTGATTGAAAATGAGTAGAAGAATGAAAATTTTAATGTGACTTAAACAAGGACTTAGTATTATTCTTAGCCCACTTTGTCTTGGTCTCTTTAAGGATAAGTATGGCCCAAGTTGGTGACCTAAACCAATCATTTGATATGTATCCACTTTCCTAACCGTTTGTGCGTGTGTGTGTGTCACAATAAAGGAGATAAAACTGAGAGAGAGGCAACCAAGTATTGGTGAGGTGATTTCTTCAGATTCAACCATTGGTCTCTTCCATTTCTTCCTTCTTTTGTGATGTTGTAATCACTACCACTACCGTGATCCTTTGTGCATTAGTAGAGGACAAAGACCTTTGAGCCAAATAAGTTCACAGGCAGTGGAAGCCATAGCCCTATATTCAGCCTCTGCAATGGAACGAGCAATCAAGGTTTGCTTCTTGCTTTTCCATATAACCAAGTTGCCTCCAACAAAGGTACAAAAACCAGTTGTAGATTTGCGATCAAGAGAGTTCCCGACCCAGTCAGCATCTGTTTAGCCAAGAATTTGTGTGTTTGAGTTGTTTTTCATAAGAATGCCTCGACCGATAGAGCCCTTGAGATACCGTAGAATGCGCTTAACCACTTGAAGATGAGCAGTAGTTGGAGAATGCATGAATTGACTGACTAGATTTACCACAAATGTGATATCTGGTCTGGTTATAGTGATGTAAATGAGTTTATCTACTAAACATTGATAGTAGCTCACATTGTCAAGAAGATCACCACCCATATCCATCGTCAATTTGCTATCAAAAGGTGTTCTAGCAGGTTTGCAGTTCTCCATGTCAGCTTCTTAGAGCAAATTGAGAGTATATTTCCTTTGGTTGAGGAATAAACCTTTGGAAGAAGTGGTCATTTCAATGCCAAGGAAATATTTCAGAAAATCGAGATCTTTAATAGAAAACTTTTATCTAAGAGAGCATTTGAGAGCCTCAATTTCATCAACATTATCACCAGTAATAATAAGATCATCCACATAAATAAGGACAACCAATTTGCCCACTGATCCAATACGAACAAAAAGAGAGGAGTCAGCATTGCTGCGTTTGAACCCAGCTGCTTCAAGAACGGAGCTTTATTTGGCATACCATATACGATGAGATTGTTTTAACCCGTAAATTGATTTGTGAAGCTTACAAACCAAACTCGGATAGCGTGATTGAAGATGGCCTAGATGAAGCTTCATGTAGACTTCCTCTTCAAGATCTCCATGCAAGAAGGCGTTTTTAATGTCCATTTGGTATAAAGGCCATGCATGGTTAACATCAATAGATAGTACGACCCTCACAATATTCATTTTAGCTACAGGAGCAAAAGTCTCCTTATAGTCAACACCAAAGGTTTGTGTAAATCCACGAGCTACTAACCAAGCTTTGTGTCTTTCAACCAAGCCATTTGAGTGAAACTTAGTCTTATGTATCCATCGACTCCCAACAACCTTTTTTCCTAGAGGTAATGGACCAACACTCCATGTTTTATTTGTATCTAAAGCTTGCATTTCTTCGCCATAGCATTCCGCCATTCACATGATAGATTTGCCTCTTGAAAATTCTGAGATTCTTGGACATTGGAGATTCTGCTCAAAAAAACAGCATGAAAAGAGGAAACCCTGTGATATATAAGTAAATTGGTTACTGGATACCGTGCATGATAAGTAACATAATCATGTAGCTCTGGTGGTAAATGTCTATCACGAGTAGGATTTCGTCTGATTGGGACTAAAGGCGACGGTGAAGAGTCCACATGAGGCACTAAACTAGAACGCTCAGAATAAATATCTTCAGGAATGACATCGGGGTTTGTGACTTCTTGATCATCATGATAAGAAGCTAGAGCAGCATAGTCAAGTTTAATGTTAGAAGTAGGCAAGGGAAGATGATCAAGAACAAGCCCCCCCTGATATTTTCTAGAGATTTATTGAAATAAGGTGTTACCTAATCAAATCTAACATCAAGTGATACAACAACTTTCTTAGTGATAGGATTGTAGTACTTGTATCCCTTTTGTGTGGATGAGTACCCTAAAAACAAACATTTAACAACTTGAGGATCAAGTTTATCACGATTTGGCGCTTAAATATGAACATAAATTGTGCATCCAAAGACTTTTAGGTGAGACAAATCAATCTTTCTATCCTTCATCACTTCATAGGGAGATTTGAAATGTAGCACACGACTAGGCAGTCAGTTAATAAGATAGGTAGCAGTAAGAACACCTTGAGACCAAAACTTCTTGGGCACGTCCATTTGAAACATTAGGGCTCTAGTTTTCTCAAGCAAATCTCTATTTTTTCTTTCTGCGATGCCATTTTGTTTGGGTGTTCTAACAGAACTTGTTTGGTGTATAATGTCATGCATGTTCAAATATTGTCACATGTTATTAGACATATACTCAGTGCCATTATCAAATTTTAAGTTATGAATGGTGGTTGAAAATTGTGTGGTGACTAGTCATGTGGTCTATGGCACTTGAGTCTATTATCCAATAATCATGTACAAGGCTAACTTGAAGAGCAGTAGAGAAAGCCTCTAAAATACCTGGAATGTTATAGGATGATATGCTATCAGTCTCGGCTAGAAATCCTGCGAATTTACCAAGCAAGGCAGTAGGATTCTCGAGTCCAGAAGTGGTCATTTGTTTACCCTCACCATTCCATTTTTTTTGTTTTTGAAGAGAAACAGCAAATTCATTGATCAATGTTGCAGGATTGGATGTGAAATTCATCAGATCCTCAGTTGATGGTTTAAAAACAGTAGAAGCAGCATCCTGGTTAGATTTGTGAGTGGAAGTTTGTGAATTTTTCCAATGACCCTTTCTCTCCTTTGAGAACTTTAGCTTCAGTTCAGGATGCAACAACCAACACCTTTCCCTTGAGTGACCAGTCGCATCACAATATGTACACTTCAAGTCCGATCTCTTACCCTTGTCGTTTTTTTCATTAGAAATCTTGTGAGTGGACACACATGCTCTCGTTTTTGGCATATTATACTTTGTTTCGATGTTCATTAACTTTCGACGAGTTTCTTCTCGTTGAATCGTGGCACAAATGCTTGAAAAGGATGGAAGCTCGATGTTCATTAAGATATGGCTACGCGGGTCTTCATAGTCAGAGCTAAGACTAGCTAGAAGTTGGAATATTTTATCTTCCTCCTCTCTCTCTCTCTAACAAAATGGTATAATCAGTTGTATGAGAGCGATACACATCTAACTCATTCCAAATATTCCTTAATTCACCAAGATGTTGGACAAATGACTTGCCTTCTTGCTGGAGCCCTGAAACTTAAAGCACAAGCTGCATTATTTTGGTTACCATACATTTCCTTGACATTTTTCCACATGTCACAAGAAGAAGAAGTAGAGAAGCTAAAGATTTCAACAATTTTCTTTTCCATGGAACTAAAAAGCCAGAACATGACCAACTGGTCTTTGCACAACCATGCCTCATAGGTAGAGGAGGACTCATCTGCAGCTTTTATGCTTCCATTGATATAGCCAAGCTTCGATCTTCCGCCAAGAGCAAGAGAAATAGCTCTTGACCATGAAAGATAATTAAACTCATTCAATAAAACTGAATTGAGTCTTTGATTTGGGTTAACCTCAACTTCAATAAGACTTGGAGAGGAAGAAGTAATCAAGTTTTCTTCATCCATCAGGAAGACAAAGAAAAGTAGTGAATGAAAAAAATAAATTCAGAGATAGGTCCGATTGAGGATTAGCTTTGATACCATATAGAAACTTCTTTCTTGTGTATATTAGTTTGTGAGAAAGTATACAGAGGATATATAGAAGAAAAAGTAAAGGCCTACAGAGATTGAGTACAGACCACTCAATCTCTTTCTAGAAGGAGTCTAGCTGCAGCTTGCAGAACATGAAAAGTAAAGCACACTTCTGGCATTAAGGTAGGCAGTAGGCTCCTGGAATTAAGGTAGGCAAGGTTGCAATAAACATGACAACACAAGTGAATGGCTTCCAATAGTTTTCACCTGAAACATCCCATTTACTTCAAGTATTTGTATGTTCATATGCACATTGAATAATTCTCGAGTGTAATTCTTGGCACTTGTAAGTTGTAACCATGTCTGTAATGGCAAGAGCGCAAAAACCTAGCGGTGACCTGCTAATCTCCGCAGGAACAAAAAGACTAGGACTAGAACGAAATGCTAGATAAGGAAGGACTAGTACTAGATAACAAAAACTCAAGACAGCCAAATTCAAGAACATATTTAGAGCCATTTCTCTTGCTTGTTATAATTCCCTATTAATACTTGAACAGCAAGAGAATGCTCTGAAATTGTTCGAGTGATAGGTTATATATATATGGAGCGAGCGTGAAGCTAGAACAAGAAAGGGAAGGAGATCAATGAGATTATACAATTGGCAACTTTATCTAGTTGAACCAAAATTTGAGCATTGAACAAATACAACGAAGGCAGGAATATGAATAAAGTCGAGCAATTCAACTAAAGTTAATACGAAGTTGGTCTCAAGTATTGATTTCTATTCCGTTTCTTTCGAGTTAGTTTATCAATTTGGAAGAAGTCCATTTAGCAAACACAATGTTGTTAATAAAGTTGATGCCAACCGACCGAATAGTACTTATTTTCTAACAAAATTATTCATTTGTAAAACGTCAAAACAATTTGATGACTTTTCTCTTTCTTTCTCTACATGTCATACTGATACTATTTTCTTATTTTTCCTTTATTTTCCTTCACTGGACAAAATAAGCAAATTCACGAGTCGAAAAGACACATAAATAAAATACTATTTCTACTTGCTTTAATATTGCAAGTCATAATTTTCTTCAACAAAGTAACAGATTTAGTTGAGGGAAGAGTTTCAGGATTTTGGCTCTCAGCATATACATCATGCCAAAACTTATAACATAGTCTAAATTCACCCATCACTTAACGCTATGGGCAGGGCTCATCTTCTTCTTCCTTCCATTAAAGATACGATTTGAACGAAACCTTGGAATACAACATTCTGCAGACTTCATGGATTTGTCCTCCACTCTTATAAGAGCAACATTGGGAGTTCTTTCGCTACTGTACCCAGAGTTAGCCCCAGAAGCACAAGGGGTTCCACTAGCAGATTTTGGTGGTAGAACGTGGTTGCTTGCCTTGACTTTGGTTTTTGCAGAAACCTCATTTTTGTTGCCTGCAGTATTTTGCGCATCTATATCGTGATCAACTCGTAACCTCTCTTGAAAGAGTTCAGAAAGCCTCTTTTTCTTATCTGAAGGAGATTCTGCAAGTGTTGAACCCGGGGTTCCCTCTGGTATAATCACTGGAGGGGTCCCTACAGCAAAACTGTGGTGCACTGGAGTGCTTCCACGAGATGGAGTAAAATCTGCATTTAGATCAACAGAAGAACTCATTAGAATGTAATACAGTCCTGGCATGCCACTGAGTATATCTTCACCAAGATTCCTCATAGTTATTAATGTGTCAATGGTGACTTTTAATTTCTCCTTTTCAACTTGAAGGTTCCAGAAACAATAGTGTATAAGTAACGTCAATTCATGTTAAAGATGTACTCGACTAAATCCATTTAGCTTTTTTCAATTTGGTAGTGGAACAATAACAGTGACAACAGAATCAATGTTTACCACATTACAAAAGCTACCTAGGATCAGTTGTCAATGCGAACTTGCTTATTAGCCAATCAACTGAACAAAAATCTAGGAACCAACATCATCTGTTTTCAAGCATAGTGATGGAACGTGGTGAAAGCTTATAATAAATTTCTAGTATCTTGAATGTGTCTTACCACCCTTGACACTGTAGAAATCGTCTTCACAGTCAGACTCTAACCAAGTTTGGGAATCAAAGAAGGTTTCCCCTTTACTACCTGCAAGAAATTAAGACGCCTCAGATTAAAATATGTCACTTAACAAATGATTAGACATCAAGGTTCTGCAGTATACAGCCTTTCTAAGCTTGAATTCACTAATGTAACCAATGCATCTAACAGTAGTGGTTGTGTATTTTTATGTTCGTCCAATCTGGATGCCCTCAAAAACTTTCTATTCCTGTATTTTTGTGTTGGTATAATCCCATAGTGTTATATTGGTCTAACATTTGTATGTTGGTTCTTTAATGTGCTTTCCATATCAAAACATAAAAGAGTAATGCACGAAAGTAGAAACTATCTCAAGGACAAGTTGTGATTAAATTGCCACATTAGAAGAATAGAACGGGAATATTTACAAATAGACAATACAATTAACTTAGTTCTATCATCTCAAATATTTGTATCTCTTAAAAATAATAATAATAATAATAATTAGACAATAAGTCATCATTTTAAATAACATTGATTTACATTCATTATTTTATATCTCATCAGTTACAAAGAAATTCAGAATTTAAATAAATTATGAGCAAATTAGGAAGTCCAAAGAAACACTAATTCTCTTGTCGCGATATTGAAGTTTCTGCATTCAAGCCTCCACAAGCTATGCAAAAGCTTTAACTTCAACTTCTCAAGTAGAGAAGCACAAAAATAGAATAGCCAACTAGTTAAATATCTTATGCTGGTTGCGTGCAAATATGGACTGAAAAATCATCAATCTGGATAGGGTGGTACCATGATCATGCTCGTAGCATGCAATGAAATATATCAACGAATTAAGACATGGAACTAAAATGTTGTGCTTCCCTCTATTGTCTTATCTGCCTTTCATTCTTAGAGTGAGTGCTACTATCCAGTAGTACTAGGTGACTCGACTTTATTTGGTTAACTAAGATGAGTCAATATGTTGCAAACAATTATACGAAGGATAATTAAGAATAACAAAACCAGATGATTAGAAGGAAGCAAATAAAAAATTGTCTCGAATTCAAACATCTATGAAAAGGCTGTAGCAGCAACAAAATTCCTTACAATTCTTAGGATTGAGCTGCATCCATATTGTGGAGGTATAGATTTCCTAAGACAACTACCAGCGAAATAATAACTTTATTATAGATTCATTTATGGCAGACAAGCAGAATACAAGCAACGTCCTCACCCATTTCATTAAATGAACAAGCAGCGTAGAATAATTATATAAATGGTCCTTTCTTGCGGGCAGCATCG
Organism: Fraxinus quadrangulata; assembly: GCA_903798255.1. NCBI lineage: Eukaryota > Viridiplantae > Streptophyta > Magnoliopsida > Lamiales > Oleaceae > Fraxinus > Fraxinus quadrangulata. The sequence goes on along the minus strand of CAIGRB010094285.1, from coordinate 171,983 downwards.
AGATCCTTTTGAGACATGGGTGTAAATTTCTTTCACCTCCTCCAACCATTACTCCCTTTCATTAGGGCGTAGTTGCTCACGCACCAATATTTCATAATTGTCACCAAACGATGCGTCACAGTCTGGCAAAGAGAACTGAAAATAACTATTCGACCTGGCTCGGTAAATCATCAATGCATGGAAAGTTAGGCCCCTCGATAGGAACATCATTTGCGAAAGATATAACTTACTAACATATGTGACGTCCATATATTTTCTGTGGGGTCATATTCCCAAAAGCCATATGATTGTTAGGTTTGTAGTCACTATATGATTAAAATCTCCAATCAAGAAAGCAGGTAGGGAGTTGTTGAACTCTTATTATCTCTTATTACAGAAAATGCTTAGAACCCATATTGGCCCAGGTTTATGGAAGGATCATTTTCATTTCATAAAAAAAATCACCTAAAAGGGTATTTGAGATGAATCACCAACTTTCCACCTTCCTTGCTCTATTACAAGGAAAATATTCTACAGGTCACAGTCTTCATATAGAAATAGCAAGAACATATAATAAGCACCTCAAATAAAAATTTAGAGGCATTAACGGCTAATCGTCTATAAAACTATAGCCTATAGGCAAAAAGGTTAGGCAGTCTATATCTTATTATCTCAATATACAGCACAAGAAAATATTGTAGGGATGTGATCATTGCACAAAATTAATTGCCACTTCTCTATCACTAGGTAGATTGTCCCCCAGGACATAATACGTTATGCCAGAAGATTTTTTCAAAGGGAAAAAAAAAAAACCAAACCTTACAAGGCCTTTGAAGGCCATTTTTTGATGCATAAAAACCATAGATAATTGAAATCTAGTTTTCAAGATGGAAATTGCGTCCTTTTTCTAATAAGAAGTGTAGATATTTCAATGCCAAGGGTACCAATAATTTTAACATTATTCAACATGCTACCTAAATCTAGGACTAATAATATCAATTATTCACCACGAAAACCAGCTGAAAGTAGCTAAAAAACTGTTACTTCTGAAAAAGTTTATACATTGCCATAGTAAAATTCTTCCACGTAAGAGAAATTCAATTCTTGAAACAAATCATATGGTTTTTCATCTGGGACAAGATAAGAAATTTTTTTTTTTTA
>CAIGRB010094285.1:117265-170819 GCA_903798255.1 Fraxinus quadrangulata | reverse complement strand
ATAATTGAAGTGGCAAAATAATCAAACAAAAGATTAATAAACAATTTTTACCATGTAAACTAGAGAGTTGAAACTACAAATAACTCATTTGATACAACAGAACCTCGAAAAAGAAAAAAAGAATTGCCAGTTGCCGGGAAGTCGTACCGGTGTCACGAAAAGTGGTGGTGGGGGGAGCCGGTGTCCACTGAGACTTAAGAATCAAGTTAGCAATCATGCTCTCACCTCCGGTATCCTCCGCCGGCTTTTCTTTAACCGGAGATGGTGCGACAAATTTGTCATTTTTCGACCTCATTGACAGATGGAGCTTCATAGCTGATAATTTCCGACTTTTGTGCACCGAAACACAGGAACCCATTTCTCCAAAAAAAAAACCCACACACCAATTCAAATTTATATTTCTATACGTATATCATCAACATCCCAAGTTTCTTTCATTCAGAAACACATTTTAAAGAAACTGAAGTGAGCATGAGCCATAAGGGGAAGAAGTAAGAAACCGTTGGCAGGGGTAGTAGTAAAAAAGGAGGGACCGAGACGCTAACTCTAACTTTTGGGCGTGAACCGAATTCAATGCAAGTATGATATATGTATGAACATGGGCGTGGACCCTAATAATGAAAAAGGTGGAATGAACTATTAGGGTTCTTGAATCTTGTTTTGGTCTGTCTGTGTATATATCTACAGCTAAAAGGCTGGTATTTGTGGTTGAGTTATTTTACAAAAGAAATTTTTAGATGATCATATTTTTCTAGAGTATATAATTTTTCTATTTTATCCGAAAAATTACTTTTTTTTATTTTTTATGCCTTAATATGTGTTGCAGTCACGTGGAATTTAAATGCACTACACGTCATATAATTTTAAGCAAAAGTTACTAATCTTCAATTTATTTAATTATCTTGTCACTCGTCTTCAATTTAGTGCAATGAACTTTGATTTGATTGCAAATTTGATTATTCTATGAATTGTCCCGTCGATTTTCACTAATGCTATATTTATGTTGATTTGAACATTAAAATTAGGAAAAATTGTAGTAGTGGTACCAAATCTTTTATTTAATAGCAAATTTTATACAAATCTTTTATTTGTATCATCCACAGTACCAAACTTTTCAAATATTCGCATGTGAAGTCCAATTAGACATATTCCGTTTGTTTGACCCAAAAAATGGTCAGTTGATTTCAGAAATGAATTTTTTTCCCCCAAATAAGTTAATGACATTTTTCACAATCACCCCTCTCTCTCTATCAAAATCAAATCAAAATTAAAAAAAACCACTATCACGCACCCCCATCTCCTTCTTCCACAGCCCTTTCACCCAAAAACTAAAATCACGCCTACTTAGTCACCAACGTCACCGCACCATCACCAGCCCCAACTCCACCTCAAAAGCTGGCAAAAAAGAACCACAAAATCCCAAGAATCCTTACAAAAAAACCCAAGAAAATCTAACCCCAAAATTCCTTACCAATTCACAGAAGGCCAACCATGAAACCATCCTCCAAAAATCTCTTTTTTTAACCGCAACACAGACGAGGCATGGACGTCATTCAAGACTCCCAAAAATTGTTCTTATTTCCCTAGCAAATCCCTTACCAATTCTTTAATTTCCCGTTTGTGCTCATTCCCTGATACTCATAATCTCAAGAGAGCATACGCGTCAGTATTTTTGTGCTTGCAAAGAGTCTAAATTTGTTGGAGTATGAAACTATAAAAGCCTTTTTGGATTCTATGAGGATTGTCAACACTGGTGCTCCTGCTTTTAGGATTTGGATGAATTCACGGGGCGGGGGATGGGAAAAGTGGCGGGGTGGGGTTCGACGAATTCACTGGGTTTGGGGTTTGGATCGAAATTAGAAGATGAAATCATTTTAATAGGGGTGGAAATGAGATTTGAAGTTGTAATAAAATGACTTAAGAGTGGTGACAGAAAATGAGGTGGCGGCGAAAAAGGAGGAGGGCAAGAAGTGTGACACTACTCTTGTGCTACACGGTGAACGGTGGCAATGACGATGGAAGATGGAGGGATAGGGAAGAAGATCTGTTTGGGAGCAGAATGTGGATTTGGTTGTGGTTGGTTGGTTGGTGGGTGGGTGGAGAATGGAGGAAGATGAAAGCATTTTTTTAATTTAATTATTTCAATTATTTTATATTAAATTGGAGTAGACAATTTCAACCTTACCCCCAACTAGTTAAAATTATTAATTTTTCAATTTTTGAGGTCAATTAATGGCTAATATGACAAAATCCATCTGATTGGACTTCACCTGCAAATATTTAAATAGTTTGGTACATTGGCTGCAATTCTCCCTTAAAATTATCAATTATGTTCATGCCACACAACATTGCACATCAACCATCTTAAAATATTTTCTTTAAAAAATCATATAAATTAAAATCATGTTTTTATATGTACATGGTTCATTATTTTTAACATCAAATTCGACATATTTAGTTAAGGTTAATTAGTACATAAAGTCCCCACCTTACATTATTATTATAGAAAACATTATCACCATTCATTTTTATTTTTTTTTTTTGCATTTTCACTCTTATTTCCACCTTTCATTGCGAAAAAGATCATTTTCATCAACTTCTCAATTAAAAATTGTGAAATGATGAATATACCCTTCCTTTTAAATTAAACAGAAGGAAAATAAAAAAAAATCGCAATCATAGTCTCAATTTTTTTTTTAAAAGCACAAATGAGTTCCAAATAAATTAATAAAAGGGTAATTAGCACATAAAGTTCATATATTTCACTATTATTGTAAAAAAAAGTCCGTACCTTTTATATTTTTGACATTTTCATCATTAATTAATATTTAATTGCTCAAACCATCATTTCTATCCATTTTCATCCAATTTCTCAATAAAAAGCTGTGAAATAACGAATATACCCTCATATTTAAATAAAAAAAACTAAATAATTGATTACAATCATAGTTCCAATTTTTTTTAAAAAAAGTGCAAACGAGTGCCCAATAAAGTATTTAAAAAATTATTTTTTAAAAAAAGTACAAACAAGTCCTAACTAAATTTATTTAAAAATTAAAAAAATAATTAAAGAGTGTAAAGGAGTCCCAATAAATTATTAAAGAATTAGAAATTTAAAAACTATTTTTTATTTAAATAGGAATGTATATTTATTTATTAAGAAATTGGATGAAAATGGATGGAAATGAGGATTTGCACAATCAAATGTGTAATTAAGGATGAAAATGTCAAAAAATGAAAGATAATGATATTTTTAGCAATAATGGTGAAAGATAGGGACATTATGTACTAAGTACACTTTTAATAATTTATTTGAGATGCACTTTTAAAAAATATTTGGGAGCATGGTTGTAATTAGTTTTTTTTCCTTTTTGTTTTATTTAAAGAGAATGATATATTCGTCATTTTACAATTTTTAATTGAGAAAATAAATGAAAATGATATTTTGGCAATGAAATGTGGAAATATGGGTGAAAATGCCAAAAAACATAAAAGGTGGTGACGTTTTTGATAATAATAATGAAAGGTGAGGACGTTATGTGCTAAATACCTATTGGTTAATTAAATCAATACTGGTGGACAAAGTAACCAGATGTGCAATCAAATCAAATTTGGGTGAGATGATTGCGTCAGATCAAATTTGAGTGGCTAGATTTGTTAGCATATTAAAATTAAAAGATCAAATTGCAACAAATTAAAAATGAGTGACATAGATACACATCATTTAAAGTCAAAGTCGAATGATACACACTGCATTTTACTCGTTGATATTAGAAGAAAATTGAAAAATGAGAAATATCTCCATTTAGGGGAGATTTCAATGTGCACCTTGATTGATGTGGTGTGGGGGAGCTAGCTGGCTAAATGGATTTTAATTATTGTGAGGTTTTTAGATATAAATTGTGATGTTTTACACCACTACATTTGTGCTTACTTTTTACATTGAACGTGTCACACAAAAGGTGCAAGTAACACATGGGAAGTTAATAAATCATGCATGGAATCATGGATTATTAGTTGGTGAAATAAAATTGTCAGTATTAACTACTCCTCGGCAATCTTCCTTAAATGTCAACTTATTTGTTATGCATCTTAATCACGTGACATCTAACTAATTCTCAAAAGGATGTCAACACTAATTTGTTTATCTACAGCTAGGATGTCATTTTGGCTCTTTAGCTTGGACTGTCCGTGGTTCGGTCCAGGAAAAGCCCGAGCCGGCCAGTGTGGCTTGTATAAAATTGAAACAAAAATTGAAATAGAAGGGAGGAAAGAGGCGTGTAACTGCCTATTTAAAGACAGCTGTGCTGTCTTTGTATTATATATATATAAATCAAAAATCAGACCGGCCCGTGAGGCCCAAGCAAAAAGCTCGGACTGGCCCGTTTAGGCTTGAGCCTCAATTTTTTTTTTTTTTTAGTCTTTGCTCGGCTCGGGCTAAAAAAGCTCGAACCCATCTTACTCTAGCCAAGCCCAAACTTCGAATTTCGGCTCGTAACTCAACTCTTCTTGGCTCGTTGCCACCCCTATCTATAGCCACGAATTCTTGGGATTTTCTTCAGCTCGTGTTTTCCAATCACTAAAACAAAGCTATTTTTTCTCAAGCTTATTTTTAACCGTAAAATTTCATAATAAAATATTTTGCACGCAAATTCAAAATTTTCATTTTAATGATTGTGAAATAGGGGCTTCACATCTTGCTCCGTTACTAATGGCTGGTAGATGAAATTAGTTTTGTGGGCCTTTGAAGCCCAATACTCCATCTAGTGTGGAAGCCCAATGGGCCTCTCTCTCCTAGGAGCAGTCCAACAAATAGGAGAGGAAGTGAATGAACAAAATCTTAAATCCAAAGCAGAAAGAATGAATGTCTAATTCTACAATAAGCAAGCAATGATGAACTGAAACAAATACGTAGACGAAGACGAAGACGAAGACGAAACAATTTAAGGTCAACACGACATCATAACCTTAAACTCGTCAAAATTGAGCACCCCATCTCCATTGAGATCAAAATGATGAATCATAACACTACATTCCTCAATGCTTCTGATCTCTCCTAATCTACTCAGCATCCTCTTCAAACTCTTGGGTGTAATGCATCCACTCCCCTCCATTTCATACAGCCTGAACGTCTCCTTTAAATCATTTGCCTTTTCTTCTTCTCCAACTCCAAATTCAACTAATTTCACAAAATCCTCAAAACAAAGCAATCCATCTCCATCAGAGTCCATCAGAACCACAGCCATCTCTGCGTCTGCCAACGACAACTCTCCTCCTCGGCCTATTGATTCAACACACTGCTGCAACTCTGAAGCCGATATTTTCCCGTCTCCGTTTGCATCAAAATGATTGAACGCACGTTCGTATTTCTCCATTAACAATCGAAAGAATCTGGGAACCAAAAGTGAGAACCGTAAAAAGATTAATATCCCAGCTGGTTAGATGTATGAGTGTATATATATTGGCAGTGATGTACGGACGCTGCATTAGAAAATTAAAATTATTTTGAGAAAGTCCCCGGCTTCCAGAATATTTGGAATCACCCAGGAAGTGTCTTACATATTTAAATAAAATTACAAGGTCAAAGTAATGTGTTATAAATGTTAATGGACAACGCGATTATCTTTCTATGGCTAACCTAAGTTATTTGGTTATGTGGCAATAAAAAATAAATGTTTACCTAACCACAAGTATTGTGGGCTGAAGCCGAATTCAACCACCTTCGCAATATTAAATTATGTTTTGTCGCTCCTCCTGATTAAAATTAGCAACAAAATGCCCGTCTAGCTCAGTTGGTAGAGCGCAAGGCTCTTAACCTTGTGGTCGTGGGTTCGAGCCCCACGGTGGGCGTTACATCTGTTTTGGCATTTTCCAAATAAATTTTAGTTTTGGGTCTGTAATTTTCCACATTCAAGAATTTGATTAAACAAAATGCAAAGCATCGCAAGTATAAAATAATCGATGACCCAAATTATAGAAACTTCCAGAAAGCTGCCAAATTCGAATTCTTCCAGTGGCAGGCTATTAATATTTGACAAAAAAGTTTGGCTTCTTTTCCGGTATTATAATACATGGCAAGAAAAGTCCTTGTGCCGCCCACAGAAAAAAATTAAAAAAAAAAAAAATTATGAACATATTTTCTATAAGTAGGTTATAAATTTAAACTACTAGTCATTCACTGGTCATCCATACTTCCCGGACGAGTTGATACCTCACAGCATTTTGACTTCCACTTTCTGTCGACTTCCAGTCGGGCTTTGCTGAAGAACGTAAATGGTGAAAACTGTTGGTGATGATGTATCTTAAAGGCGAATTCAGTTCATCAAGCTCGTCGTCACTAGTGTACGATTTCTTGAGCATTGAAGAGTTGCTACCGAATTCATGGAGAACTACAGTAACTGAAGAAACCGAAGGTGCCATGTATTCGATAGGGGCTGCAGCACATGGGAAGCTCATAAAAGAATCTTCCTCGGCATCAAGAGGATCCTTAAGAGAACAATCCAAGTGAGCAATAGATTAACATCCTTAAATTTTAAAAAACATAATGAATGTGTACTTCAAGTGTGTGAGAAAGATGTGACTAGTACAATAATGATTATGGAACTAAAGGGAAGGGAAAAAAGAAGAAGAATCCTTGGAAATGAACAAACCTCTGAATTCAAGGCATCAAGTACAACTCCAGGGATCGAGTCAGGGCAAAATTCATCTGGGATGAAAGAGTCAAGAACCCTTCTTATCAGCGCTGGACCAAATGTAGGACATACCTAGGAACATAAAAGAACTTGCATAAATACGAACAGACTATAGCTCTTGCAAGATAACAATCGAAAATAGGATTTCAAGGCCCAAACTGAACCTCTTTTCTAGTTGTTCGACTTAGTAGCATATCCTTTGGAAGCATCATTAGATCACTCAGCGCATTGAGGAGATGGAAAGGCTTTAATGATGTGTCATTTCTCCAGTCATTAACAACATTATCTTGGCTAGTCTCATCTTTACATAAATCATCATCATCAATACCGCAGAGATCAGTTAACCATCTAGACCAGTTCCCAATCTGTCATGTAGGGGACACACATCAAGCACTTTGCTTCATAATCAAGTTGATAATTTAAAGTGAGATGGTCCAATGCCGTTGGTATACAAGAAAAGGTAGATAAAGAAAGAGTAAATTCAAACAATTGGCTCGGGTTCATCAGGTATGAAGCCATTTCATACAATTGAAAAAGATGATGTTTCCTTTTCTATTTATTGGCTTCATTGTGTGAGAAACAACTCACCACATTTTTCAGTTGTACACCAGACCCAAAGCTAGTGTTCCCTGCCTGAATAGGAAGAACCTCAGAATCACTAATGGGGTCGGAAACAGGATCTGTTGGAATTTCATCGGCAGATTTACGAAGGATGGCATTAAACATTGACACATCCAATCTGGCAATGCATTGCTCCATTATCTAGTTATCAAAACAGAACTTTTAACTGGTTATACTCCATTACGAAAGCACATTTTGTACGATAAAAAAGTCAATGAAACGTCTGACGTATTTAAGTTGATATGAGTGTCGGATTATTCATAATGTTTCCTGAAAATGTATCTTCTAAAAATAATTAGTACAGGAACCATGCTAAAACAGTGATAACCATATAACATACTTCCAAATGAAACCGTATCTTTGCCTGCCAGGGATTATTATGTAATCATTTGGTTGTGTTTATTTGTTTTTCATATTCTTAGGAAGTAAAACTTTGCGATAAGTTGCTCATTTAAACAATCCATGGGGGAGAAATTGGACCTTTATTCAAATTGTAAAAAGATTACCATTCTAGAGAGCATGCGCAAACAGCCACACTCGTGTCCTTCTGCTCGAACAGGACAAATCCTTTCGCAAGCATCCCTGAAAGCCCTTTTCCAAAGTTCCAAAGAAAAATTACCCTGCTCTTGATTGGCTGAACTAGATGTCCTTCGATAAAATCTACTTTTGTCAGAATTCATACTTTTACGAATTGCTTTGGCAGCACCAGACTGCATATGTGGAGTGAAAGTCTGAAAAAACATGACAACATAAAAACACATTAGGGTATGTCTGGCAAGGTTCTTATAAACACGGGTAAATGAGTGGTGGGTATATCCTACTAAATGTGTGAATAAAAAGTAGTTTGACCAAAATAGTTTTTGACCAAGGTGTTTATAAACACCTAGAAACAATGAGCCTTACATAGGTTTGGTTAACTAAAGGTTTCGTTCAGGTTAGAGTCACCAAATTCTCTTGTGATATGATTAGTATCGGGAAACCTGAGTTTCTTAAGCAGAACTTATCTTCTTTGGCTTCTATTAACCACATAGAGAAATTTGCCAGAGCAATCTAATAAATAATAGAAAGTGGGTACCTGCCACCAAATAGACTCAATTATTCGAGAAAATATCCATGCTTCAGCCCTTTCAAGTCCAGCAGCAAATATAAGGGGGTTCTCCCAGTTATTGAAACTTTCCTCAGTAGGAATTCTGGTACCCTTGCTGGAAATGGACCCCCATATTAGTGCTGATGATTTCTTGTTGCCATTCCTATACCCCACCTTTCCAGTGACAGGTCCAACAGAAACAGGTAACTGACTTTTTCCAAATGAATTGCTTATAATTGCTCTCAGTACAATGCAATTTGATAGCCAGAAAGTTAATCTGCATTAAGTAGAAGGTATCATACGAAGTATAAAATAAGATAAACTATGCTTCGTAAACAATAACTTTGTCTAGGTTCAAAACAATCTAATTTGACTATTGAACGGTTTCAGATTCTATGACGTTTCAAGAGATATGCAGTTAACGAATAGTCGAACGCTTTATAGTTTTTACCAATAATAGCAGCAGGATATGGATTAATTTATCATTAAAAAACCTCATTTGAAAAATAACTAAAAATCACTTTCCCAGTAATTGATTGAACTATACCGACCGAATAAGGTCAAAACCAAAGAGAATAGACTCTTTCTCCACTTCAAGTAAGTATCAAGCTCAATGAAACTAGCTTGATATGCTTTGGAACTACGATGGTGAGTGAAAACATACCTAGGAACATCATTTCCGCATGCTTTTGCAACTAAAAGTAATCCCGATGCAGCACTTTTAGCCACACTGCATGCCCTTGATTTTGAATTCTGTTTGCATGCATGAAGATAGAGCCTCGAGAGGCGTCGAGCTGGAGCATGTACTTTAGTCATGGAACTTCCGTGCTCTGCAACTATTGAGTACAGACTAACCTCCATAGCAGCAGCTTCTCTCAGTTCTCCTTCTAGCATCTTTATTCTGTGTTCCAAATGCTGAATTCTACTCTCTGAAAAGTGATTTCTTGATTCCTTCGAAGACATCTTTGCATCTTTTGGTTTTCTGCTTAAAAAGCCTCGAGTTATATCACTATCTGCTACAAAATATTTATTAACCTGAACAGATCTGTTGCTTCTGTACAAGTCTGTTGTTGATAAAACAGACTTCCCACGATTTGATCTATCATCGGTATTTGGACAATTTCTCTTAAACAGGAGATTCTCTTTACTGGAAGAAAGCTCACCATTACCTACTGAGACTTGATTTTGAACATCATCTTGAGAAGAACTATTCAACAGATCATCTTCAATGTATTTCGCATTCTCTTCAGTAATTTCTGCTTCTTGTGCATATTCTTGATGTTTTTCTGGGGTCTCAGCCTTTTTAAAACCATTATGAGTGACAGCACTTCTTTGAAAATAATTAGGACCTTCAATGCTAAGAGGCGATACAATATCATCACCATTACTGCTGCAATGAGATTTGACAAAGTACAAATCTTCATCTGCCTGGCAATCTAAATTCGCGTGGGTTTCTTCGGTAATAGTACCATTAAATATTCTTCCTTTGGAACATTCAATTTTTATGTCACTTGCAACATTGTTTTCCTGATTATTCACTGATTGTTTTTCATGGCTGTGGCTTCTCAAGTTAAAATTCTGCTCCCTTTCTGATTCTTTGGTTGAAGAGGACTGTAAACTTCGAGCAGCAATTTTCTTTGAGATCCACGAAAGATCAGAAGATAAATCTATTGATGAGGAACAAGATGACCTCTCTATAGTCACTTGCTCCTTATGTGCTTTGGCAACACGGTGTTTCGAATCTTGGAAATGGTCAACTTTTGGCTCTACAGTACTGCCATTCACTCCCACGTTTCCATTCTGAAATTATTTTCCAACTTGCTACCATTATATACTATGTTAAGAGAACTAATGAAGAGAAGCAATTAGACAGTGATAAATGTGACAAGAACATCATGCATATACCAACACCATATCTATCCGAGGGGAAGTACATGAATTTATGCAAGTTTAATTACATTATCAAGACCACATTCAGATTCATGAAATTTTAGCCACTTAATTATAGGTAGCTAACAGTTGTCATTGAAATGATAATGGTATTAAAGCAATAGAGACCAGATTAGCACAAGCAACTTACCACTTTCTGATGTGCTGAACACCCATTTGATTCAACTATTGAAGAAAAAACAGTCAGCGACGAGTGTGACGAAACATCATCATCGGTAAACGAGGCCAAATCAGCTTCTTCTGCATATTCTTCACTCAGCAATGAAGAAACAGAATCGCCATGATTCCTGTGCACTGAAGCTCCTCTCATCTTAACTGGCTGAATCTTTAGGAAGAGAAGTGGTTGTGCAGTGTTTTTATATGTCCGCTTACAGTTAATGGGAACATTAATGCTTAGACTCTCTTTAACAACACCGTAATCTGCCAAGTCTACAACAGCAGTTCCCAACAGCTGACCTTTCACCATCTTATTACTCCGAGGTTCATATAGATTGAACTCGAGGCAATTCTTCTGAAAAGTGTCTCCATTCTCACTTTTAATGGACATTTCTCTCAATAGTGTCACAGGAAGCCTAAAAGACTCCTTGAATTCAATTCTTCCATCCCCTACACTAGATCCAGTCTCGAGTGAAGGGACAACTTGGTTAGTGAACCCAGAAATCCTATCACCATGTTCCCATTGAATCAGAACGGAACGAACTGTTCTCAGTGATTGTGATGGGGGCCAGGGCTTAATCTCCTGAATATAGATTGTGTAATCAAGCTGAACCGCAGGGCTTTTCCTGTTTTTGGTCCTCATACCCAGAACCACGGTAACAGAAATAGGATTACTTTCTTACTTGTAATGCAATGGAATGTGCCTGAACAAATTGAGCAACACAAACCCTCAACCACATCAAAACCTCAATGAATTGGTGTGAACGTGCCTAAAAGAATTGAATCACATAAAACATATAGAGAAAGCAAAGGAGCATATTTATCGTCAACACATCACTGCTTGGAAAAGTCTGATTATATAAATGAGCTCTCACATTACAATCAAAATAAGTTTGTGAATAAATGATTTCACTCGTGTAGGGTGACCAGGAAACTGTAACGTGACTTCATTGTTGTACACAAACGTCATTGTCAAAAGTAACCAGACACAATTGGTGCATGGTTGGTACATAGTATTAGAATCGACTAGACAGTATTAAGCCTTCTCTTTTCTTACAATTGTCTAGCAACATGTCGTCCTCACTATCAAACGTGTTACAGCATAGCTGGAATACAACTGAAAATCCATAAAATCATACAGGGAAAAGAAATAAAAAATAAAATAAAAGGCCCAAACGAAAATGAGAAAAATTGAAATAGACACCTGCACTCTTTGAAACGGTTAATAATAAAACATGAAATATCAACACCTAATAACTGAAACAAGAAGAGATAAAAAAAAAAAGGAGCTTCTAGCTTGTGATCAATACCAAAACTAGATCCAGATATTGTCAGCACAATCAGATGAACAATATTTAAAATTTAAACCACTACTAGCTCAAATTATCACATAACAAACAGCTGATCAACAATGCAGCATCAAATGAACTCAGTTATTATACATGATTCGAAATTACTCAATAAGTTGAAGATAAATGCAATAAAAGAAAAAGACGAAGAATGTAGAGAGGTCTTACACAGAGGGAAAGCAGTGGAGAAGTATAAGAGGAATGTGTGAAGGGAAAGAGAGGTGAAACGGTGCGTTTCGTAACTGATGGTTTTAACTCATATAAGCAAGAATGTTAAGAAGTGTGAAAAAAAAATAGAGGACTTTATAGTATGAAAATGATGACAAAATAATCAAAAATAATTTTTCCGTTTGCTTGGCTTGACAATTCTTACAATTATTCTGATTTCTTAAGAATGTTTACAAAATGTTAATTAAATAAAAGTACAGTTATTATTATTTTTCTAATTTGGCATTTAATAAGTTGAGATGTCCAGCTCAAGTGAAAATATGAAAACTGAAATTGAAAGTTGTAACCCACACTATACTTATACTTCACTCCCAAGATTTACTGTTTTCTCATACATTTTGGATATTTTTTAGGTAAGATTTGACAATTCTCCATCCCAATTCTTAGCTAATTTCCATTCCCGTAATTGGTAAGTTGTAAGGTCATCTCACAACAAACAACAATTGACACCAAACAGACTCCTTATTGGCCCAACGATTCTTCTGTTAGGCTGGCTTAGACTAGATAGCAAAGCTGTTGGCATGGCACCTAATGAAGGAACCATAACGGGTGGACAAATTAACCAAATCAAACACAAAAAACATTAATGGTTCTGATTTTGGTTCGATTCTAATTCTGCCATTGTTTATATTATGCTCTTGTTTGAGCTCCATTTTATCAAAATTCATTTTTCAAAACTCATTTTTATCAACCACGCATTATTTAATAAAATAATATTATACATAAATCGAAAACTTTTTCTTCATTTTTAAATACACATTCTCCAAAAATTACTATTCAAAAATGCATTTTTCCTTTTAAAATGAGGCTCAAACAAATGCTATATATACACACAAAAATTAGTGAATCACAATTCAAACAACAAAATTTAAAATTCAATTGTAAATCGGGACAAAAAGGTCGCATCTTCGATTTCTCATTTCTCAATGTGGAGACTGAAAACCTCAATTCATTTTGAAAACCCAGACCCTAATTCATTTATCATTTTTTCCCCATTTCAATTTATACACTGACTCTCACATGGAGACCAACAACTACCACATGTCGTCTATCGTCGCGCTCAACCACTATCGCCGTATGGATATCTGAAGTTGAAACCTCAAATGTTCTCTCTCTTTTTTTCAATTAATAATGAAACTAAAACCAAATTAAACCAAACTATTCGGTTCCAGGTTGGTTCCATATCTTCAAAAAAACCATTTTGTTCCATTATTAAAATAAAAATCATTAGTTCATGGTTCAATTCTTTTGAAATCAAAATCAAATGGAACCATGTCCATCTCTAAACAAGAGCGAAGTTAGAATAAAACCATACCCACAAAAGTCAAGCGTAGTCGAGAGCATGTTTCAAGTGTCGGCAACTTTAAAAATATTTAAAAAGTGGGACAAGGACACATGGTTTATTGAATACATGTCTTTGAGTGTCCAACAATATCGAGGTAGACATGACATGGCATGACACTTGATGAACACGGACACATTTTCCTTCTAGGAATGTTCGTACATCATACCCCACTACTGGGCACTCCATAATCCATGCAAGCCTGTATTCAAGTAGAAAACGTGAGGGTAAATCATATCTTGTGGAACACATTAAGGTAAATCATCAAGCTGCAGCATTACAATGAAAGTAGTTCCATGATAGGAACAAGAACATGAATGAGAAAAACTTCCTATTACAAGTTTGTTTGGAGATGATATCTAAGAGGCTGTTGTCTGAAATATCACATATTTCCTGAGGTAAATCAGAAAAAGAGAAGCAAAGCAACATATACAATCTACACAATTACAAATAAAATGAGAATAGCTAGTTGGAACATGGACATTTTCATGCTTACAGAACCACCACAGAGGTGCTTCCTCACTACAACAATGCAGTGAGACTCCACGGTAAGTACATGGATGTCATTACGATAGGATAGTTATCTCAATTGAAGTTCTGATTGTGAGGTAGTATCTGATTTCTGATCTGAATCGGCAGTAGCTTGAACTTGAGCTGCATATTGCAGATTCCAGAGGACATCCTCAAATGAGGGCCGGCTTGAAGATTCAGATAAAATACATTTATTGGTTAAGGACACCACAATTGACAATGACTCCTGTGAACTAGTGGTTAACACAATTGGATCCACAATTTTGCGCATACCGTCTTGACTCCCAAAGGATTTCTGTATTTTGAGACCAAGGTATAAAAGTCAAAATTTAAAGTAGTGGCACGTGATTAGTTGCAGCATAATCTTTGATTTTAAGTATAGTACTTGGAAATTTGAGCATGTTGATGCTACCAAAGGAAATTGGAATCGTGTTAAAAAATGACATATCATACCATTTCATTTAGCAAAAATGCTTCTCCTTTTCCACTTGCAATAGGACCCACAAGTGACTCGAGCAATATGAATCCAAAGTTGTAAACATCATCCTCTAACTTTGTTGAACGCCTGTAACAACAGTTTTATATATTAACACTCAAAGTAGAACTACACTCTTGGTTTCCAAACAGACATCCCCAACTGCACTACAATCTTGAAAGTAGAACTAGCATAGAGAACAAAAAATAGAAGTTGGGTAACAAGACACACTACTATAGAGACAGCGAAGTATGAAAATATGGATGCTGGATACTTTTTTATATCACCAAACTGTTGTTAAATTTAAAAAAAAGTAGGGAATGGGTAAAGCACAGATGACATAACAACATCTGAACTTCATTTTGTGGATCAAGAACCTAGGAAAAAACTTCCTATAATAATTTGCAGGCTTTAGCATGAATTGTCAGTGACAGAATTCAATAATCTCAAATATTAACTTTTTTCCAAAACCCAAAAAAAAAAGAAAAGGCCATTTAGAGCCACCACTGAGAATATTATTTCAAGTGGAAATTTCCTTACCATGATTTGGAGCCATCCACCTTAGCCTACAAAAAAGATATTATATGTGTTAAGCATAGCCCTTGCAACCACTAATATGGTCTAAATATCAAGGAAACATACTTCAGCCTTTTCAGTTTCATCCGTGATTATGGACATCCCGTAGTCACTAAGCTTTGCAATCTGATGCTCATCCAGCAGTATATTATCAGTCTTCAGGTAGTTATTGTAACACGGAGGAATCACCCCAGTATGTAGAAAATGCACAGCCTTGGCAACACCGATCAGCACACCTAATCTGTCCGACCACTTCAGCGCTTTCTCGGGACTAGTGTCTGCAGATATATATAATTGAATTCAAGCTCAATGAAGTCCAATATACAGAATATGCATTCACAGAAAATGGGCGGGGACAACTTAAAGGATTTTCAAATGATAAAAAATGAAGGTAGAAGGTTCTTAAAAATGACATGTCTAGAAATATAGACTTAAAATTGGACTCGGTGACTTCAAGTTCTAGATATACATTATGGATAACCCGATGCAGTAGTTCTACTACCTGAAAGGTAAGCACAGAAGTTTCCATTAGGGACAAATTCGTACACGAGGAGCAATCTATGGACAGATAAATCGTCCTGCCTTCCACCATCAATGCAATGACCTAGAAGGCCTACAAGATGGGGGTGCCGAAGCTTTGAGAGCAAATCCAAGTGTTGTTTGAGGTTCTGAATAGAATATTTTCTACATAAAGCCAAAGATCGTATAGCAACATAGGTGCCATTCTCTAATCTTCCTTTATAAACCTGAAAATAATGAGAACAAAATGTTAAGTAAGGTTGTTCATAATTTAATATTAGTCACATGGAGTTAAAAATAAATTAAAAGGTGAAATTGTTAAACCTCTAATGTAAATGCTGTGTTTTATATGAGAGTTGTCTATCTGATTCGGGCAGCAATAGCCACTTTGCCAGAAATTTCTATAATAGTAAGACTTCAGTTCATGGTTTTGGCTGTCAAATGTTGCCCAAAGCATACAATCACCACAGATAAGCGTTTTATTTTGAGAAAATTCCTCAAAATGCATCGATAAATTTGCCTTAACTACATGATGTATCACTATATAGCCTACCGTTGATTCTTGATGTTATATAACTAACTTTCACCGAGACATCATTCCCACGGGCCAATTTCATTGTTTATGCATATCCTTCGACAACAACTTTCATTCATTTCTACATGGATTATCTTTGCAGGCATCTCATAACTCTCTGTACAGGAAAACTAGAATTAAATGCTTCTCATTCAATAAACATTAAAACACAAATACCGTGCTATGGCGACTGAGTGAATCAGTCAATAATATATTTTTCAAATACTCATTAATAAGAAAGGGCGGTTCAGAAAGTAAAATAGCATTTCTAGGAGTACCTTTCCTATAGAGCTTTCACCCAGGAAAGCTAACTGATCAAAATTGTCAGTGGCTTCTCCCAGTTCTTCGAAGGAAAACACCCTATATGCTGGAGCACTTTGTGTACCGAGTTTTGCAGCTTGAGTAATGATCCCTAAAGAAAAAAAAAGGGTAAACGAATTTTAAGCAAAAACTATTTCCTTGAGAGGATCTATGATTAGATTCTCTCAAAGAAATGCTAAAATATGCGGAAATCTTAACTGAATTTTAACAGAACTTACTGGCATTTGCTAGGAGTTCAGCAGAAATCCCTAGCGGTGCATCATCTTGCACAATCTTTGGTGTAACATGCTGAACCACTGTCCTCTCTGTGTGATGTCTTTTACAGAAAAAGAGAAGCCCAGCAACCAAGAGGAGTACAACAATAACAACAATTCCCCCAATGACAGCGGTAAATATGGCTATTTTCTTCCCAGAAGATAGTCCTTTATCTTTTCCAGTGTCATTGCAATATGACTCAGGGTGCTGACTTCCGGTATCAAACGACAAGCAATTCCCACTAGTCTTCACAACTCTCCTATCAGAATCAATGTCCAGGCAAGTTGGAAGCGCACCTGTTAATCTGTTATCAGAAATATCGATGAGACTGAGAGCATCCCCACACTTGAGATGCTGTGGAAGTGAACCACTAAGCATGTTGGATGATAAATTCAAGTAACTAATATTGGGCAAAGAGAACAAATCCGTAGGAGTCATCCCACTCAGATGATTGTTTGATAAATCAAGACGCTGAAGTTCATTCAATTTGCCAAGTTGATCCGGGATACTACCAGAAAATGAATTATTGCTGAGAAAAATATTAGTCAGTCCTTTTGGCAGAGGAGGCAGTTGGGAATCTAAATGGTTCTCTCTCAAATCCAACAGTTGTAAATTAGACAAGTCACTCAAATCAGGCAATTTCCCAGAAAGCAAATTGTGGGACAAAACAACTTCGGTCAGTGTTGTTATTCTGGAAACTGTAGAAGGAATCTGACCCTTGAACCTGTTGTTCTTTAAGCTTAAAACAGTGAGATTTGTTAGAGAATTGAGCCATTCGGGGATTGTACCATTGAAAAAATTCCCATCCAATGTAAAAGTCTGAAGCTTCACCAATCTAGACATCTCTGATGGAACAGAACCAAATATAAAATTCGAACTCATATCTAAAGCTTCAAGGGAATATAACCGATGAATTTTGTCAGGAAGTGGTCCCCAAATTCCAAGAGAGACTAAGCTGAGAACCCTTAAGCTAGTTAACCTTGTCAATGTGGTAACAAAAGAATCAATAGAAAAACTTCCAGATAAGGTTTGATTGGGAATTGCGAATCCAATGAATTCACTGACGTTGACAGGCTTATCTCCCATAATCCTGAGCTCGATAACAGAGTTGTTCTCGCATTTGATGCTAATTTGTGGAGGGGAGAACAAATTACAGAAATCACCATTGTAATTTTCCCAATTAGCCAATTGCATTGGGTGCTCCAAGTGCTTCCTCAGCTGAAGAAGAATTTGTGTTTCATAGCTTCTTAACTGATGAGTACTTGAAGCAAAGAAAATCCATGAAAGAACCACCATAACAACTACATTTGAACAACTCATTTGCAAATCCCAATTAGAGACCATCAATTTCAAAAGTTTGTGAACAAAACCCTAGAAAGGTTGCAGCTTCAATGGGCTACTGAGAAACAAAGACAGACCCATCAATAAGAAACAGCGAATCGGCAAATTTCTGAAAGACTATTTAAGTTGGTAAAGCTAAATTAAAGCACTTGCCTCATTGCTACTATTAGCGCACAAATATCGTTCAAACAGCATTAAATGTCTAAATACGAGCCAAAATTTCAGAAATCAAAGAAAAATTCAAATGGGGAATTTAATGCAAGTGAATTTTGTTCAAGTAAATCACTGAATGCCAGCATTAAACTGGTCAAAAAACAATTAAAGAAGCCAGAGAAACAACCTTAAGCTACTCACCAGAAGAATGTTGGGTTTTTTAGGAGAAAAAGAGAAACAGACAAAAACGGCCTACGAGACGAGATCCAGATATTAGCTGCTTGGATAATAGAGACAGATCCTTGGGATGGATGAAGTACAAAATAATGCTGTGAGGTGAAATTTTTTATGAGATTAAAGAAGTTAGCTAAATAGTGGAGGTAGGCTGATGATTGAAGAAAAAAAAATTGAAATGACACTGGCAAAGCATTTACAGCAGCATGCATTCAAGAAGCAGAAGAAAGATAGAAGAAAATGTCAATTATGACGTGGAATTTCTGTAGCCGTTTGTCCGGCTTGCATTAATGTGGTCGGTTCCTGTCACAAAGACAAGAAATCGCCCCATCCAACCTGTGAAGTTGCAACTTGACGTGAGTAAGTGTAACTGGAGAGAGAGAAAGGCCACTACGAATGGAAGGGACGGGCTAGTGTCTAATCATTTACAGTTAGGACAATTTTTTTTATCTTTCTTCACGTACGTTTCTTGGTATGAGGCCGATCTCTTATCTTCATTATCAGTTTTCGACCTTGTATAGTGCTTTCATCATCTTGTCACTTCTACTGCCCACATAGACACCACGTTATTGGCAAACCAGTTGTTACATCTTCTCATGACGTGGGTGCCTCGCAAAGATAAAAGCATCACGTGATGAGCAAATAGTGCAGGACAAGGCCGAAGTCTAATGCCTAACATAAATAATAGGTTCGGACAACCAACTAAGTCGAGTAACCCTTTCCAAAGCCTATGTGACAAAATACGTACATCATGGGCGAACTAGTAACCAAAAGTTGGGTTGCCCTATCCGAAATCAATGTGACAATACAAACCTCACGTCTTGAAACAATCTCAATATTCGTTCCTCGTTAGTTGCCATTAGGGAAGCAAAAGTCCCACGAGGATTTTCTCAAAACGGGCAAAAACCTAACACTGTTATATTTTGCTGCATATATTCCCTAACGAAAAAGTCCAGATTACAACCGACATTCCTAAGATAACTATGCAACATGACCACCTTTAAGTACATAATAACAACTACAAAAGGTACATAATAAAAAATGTGACTATGACCAAATCGACTATCCTACAGCTAGAATAGTCAAAAATACTCATGTCCAAATTTCTATAAATACCTTAAGACTTGACAAACATACAAATTCATAAATTTTAATAAAAAAAAAAAACTACATCCATTTATTTTCTACATTCTATATTTTAGTATTTGACATGATCGTTCCTGATAAGACGACTTTGCATTCTAACAAAGTTCTAGGGTATAAGTAATGCATACATATATAGGATGTGACAATTTAAAGTGAACAATTCTTTTAATCCTCACCCCTTTCACGGTTCCACTAGAAGTTTTCTTGGTTCCATTAGCACATCTCACTCTTAGCTTTTAAAACCAACGTTCGATTTTTGTAAATTGTTAGAATTGCTTTCTTGGGTGAACGGAAGCTTTGTGAAGTTAGCAAAAAATCTTGTTAATTACCGATTAACGGGCAATATAATAAATAAGTTATTTATAAGAGTATCTTCAATGATAGTGTAAAAATTGAGTTTAAATTAATATCTACAAAATTACTTTTACATTCTAATTTATATTTCGATGACCCGATTTAAATTCACTTCCGCGACGGGAGATACTCTAAAGCCAGACCCTATGAACTCTTTACAGAAAACTAGGCTAATTGAGGTTGGAAACTTGGAACTTTAAGTGAGAGGGCCCACCTACACAGTTGTGGCCTCCACTGTACAGCTTGTTCCACGCTGCACGAGACACGAAATATTTCTGCTTTGCCACCCTTTTGAATTTGTCCTGTTGTTCTTGTCAAGTGAGACCTCAAATTAAACTGATTTTATTTATGTTAGATGAAATTCTGGATAACAAGTTAAGAGTGTTTTTCGTGCATATTAAAAATGAGAGAATGCATTTTTTGAAATGATGTGATAGGAATACGTGGTTGAAAAAAAAAAATTATTANTTGTATAGTGCTTTCACCATCTTGTCACTTCTACTGCCCACATAGACACCACGTTATTGGCAAACCAGTTGTTACATCTTCTCATGACGTTGGTGCCTCGCAAAGATAAAAGCATCACGTGATGAGCAAATAGTGCAGGACAAGGCCGAAGTCTAATGCCTAACATAAATAATAGGTTCGGACAACCAACTAAGTCGAGTAACCCTTTCCAAAGCCTATGTGACAAAATACGGACGTCATGGGCGAACTAGTAACCAAAAGTTGGGTTGCCCTATCCGAAATCAATGTGACAATACAAACCTCACGTCTTGAAACAATCTCAATATTCGTTCCTCGTTAGTTGCCATTAGGGAAGCAAAAGTCCCAAGAGGATTTTCTCAAAACGGGGCAAAAACCGAACACTGTTATATTTTGCTGCATATATTCCCTAACCAAAAAGTCCAGATTACAACCGACATTCCTAAGATAACTATGCAACATGACCACCTTTAAGTACACAATAACAACTACAAAAGGTACATAATAAAAAATGTGACTATGACCAAATCGACTATCCTACAGCTAGAATAGTCAAAAATACCCATGTCCAAATTACTAAAAATACCTTAAGACTTGACAAAGATACAAATTCATAAATTTTAATTAAAAAAAACTACATCCATTTATTTTCTACATTCTACATTTTAGTATTTGACATGATCGTTCCTAATAAGATGACTTTGCATTCTAACAAAGTTCTAGAGTATAAGTAATGCATACATATATAGGATGTGACAATTTAAAGTGAACAATTCTTTTAATCTCCACCCTTTTCACGGTTCCACTAGAAGTTTTCTTGGTTCCATTAGTACATCTCATTCTTAGCTTTTAAAACCAACGTTCGATTTTTGTAAATTGTTAGAATTGCTTTCTTGGGTGAACGGAAGCTTTGTGAAGTTAGCAAAAAATCTTGTCAATTACCCATTAACGGGCAATATAATAAATAAGTTATTTATAACAATATCTTCAATGATAGTATAAAAATTGAGTGTAAATTAATATCTACAAAATAACTTTTACATTTTAATTTATATTTCGATGAATTTAAATTCAAACTTTGCTTTATCGACGCGATTTAAATTCACTTCCACGACGGGAGATACTATAAAGCCAGACCCTATGAAATCTTTACAGAAAACTAGGCTAATTGAGGTTGGAAACTTGGAACTTGAGCTTTAAGTGAGAGGGCCCACCTACACAGTTGTGGCCTCCACTGTACAGCTTGTTCCACGCTGCACGAGACACGAAATATTTCTGCTTTGCCACCCTTTTGAATTTGTCCTCAAATTAAATTGATTTTATTTATGTTAGATGAAATTCTGGATAACAAGTTAAGAGTGTTTTTGGTGCATATTAAAATGAGAGAGTGCATTTTTTGAAGTGATGTAATAGGAATACTTGGTTGAAAAAAAAAATTATTAATATGATGAAAAATATTATTTTATTGAAGAATGTGTGGTTGAAAATAAGTAGAAGCATGAGAATAAAAAAAATAATGTGATGATAGGAATACGTGGTTGAAAAAAAAAAATTATTAATATGATGAAAAATATTATTTTATTGAAAAATGTGTGATTAAATATGAGTAGAAAAATGAGAATGAAAAAAATAATGTGACTCAAACAAATGCTAAAACTTAATCTTCGACGTGTCCTTTGTGAATTTTTCTGGATTCGAAACGAGTACGAGGCAATGAAAGATGTTTTAGGGCACACGAACTGAAATTTTTAAAACTAGATTTGACATCTTATCGTATGATTATCGAGTACTATTATAAATTTTGGAAAATGTTAAATATACATTTTGCTTTAAATTATGGTTGATATTTCTTATGTGACACAATTTGGACAGTGATGTGAAAAGGTAATCCCTTATATAAATCATAATGTACTCATGCTATTGTTTCTAATGATTGCAGGACCCACCCACTAATCTTTTCATGTGGCTCGGAGCAATCAGGAGATTCCTTAAACTTACAGAGTCACAGACCATCAATCAGGAACTTTAGTTAGCCCACAGAATCAAATTCCAAAACAATTTCGAAGAGTCATTTCACTCAATGACTCACTTTTTATTGGAATAAGAGATTAAAAAAATGCCTATTGCTTGACCCTTTATGCTTGTCGTCTATCATCTATAATTGAAGTACAAAAAGGCTTCTAAATAATCATTTCAATAATTTAGACAGATTTAGCCAAGACCAAAACAAGAGACAAGAACAGCTAATTGACCTTTCTTTTTAATCACGACTACTTCACTACTAACATTACAAGTTCTTAGGCCGTATTTTATTAAAAACTAGCATGTCAATTATTGGTATAAAAAGGCTGATAATTCTTCAACTTCATGCTAGAGAAAGAAATATTTTCTTTTTATATTTTCCATTCCTTGAAAAGTGCTAGTCACTTTAAAAAAACTATATTCTTTATTGTCCACAAAATCCAATACCATAATCAACGGGTCAGGTACATTGCCATCTTTTTTCATTTCAGAATGCTAAATACCGTGTTAAGCTTTATGGAAAACTGTGAAATGATTCTGGTGTATAATGCAGACTCGAAAACGCACAACCATAAAAAGGTAAAGCTATTTGGCTGGAGATTTTTTAAAGCTATTGGTAACAAATGCATGCGGCTAATAATGCCAGTCATAAGTATACATGCATCAACTTCAATCTGCAACATTGAAATCCAATAGATTCTGTAAGAAAATTAAGTGTTCCTTTTCTTCCTGGGACAAACAAAAGGATTCCCTCTGAAAATATAAGACAGGCATACGATTCTGTCATATCCGTAAATTGGAAAGACAAAAAATCAGAGGACAAAGTGCAAGAGAAACCGGAATAGGTTCCTATTGTCAACAAAAAGTCAAATGGATGCCAGGAATAAACGGACAAGCTTGATAGAGGTGATGAAGAAGTGAATCAGTGTACTAACGCTATGATATTTCCAAGGTTAACAAATAGCCTATCATTTGGCACCCAGTCCACTTGCGAGTGCTCATGTTCTGGTCATCACTCTCACGACCCCGCAAACAGCATGCTGAATTGAGATGCAATCAGCTGCTAAGATTAGAAACAAAACAACTTAGTGTTCAAAACTAACAAGGCGAAACCGATAGTTGTTTGGAATACAAGGAAGAAGCGGTCTCAATAAAAAATTAAGGAGATGAAAATGAAAGTAAGAAATCAAAATGGCATTATAATTACCAAGGAATAATACCTTTTTATCTGACTTTATTGTCTTCAATTAAAATTTTCCTTATCATTTGAAGCTGAGTCCAGATACGAAATTACTAGATCAGCTGCCTGGCACCCAGACGCTATTGCTTTGCCAACTGATAATCCACCCTTGTGATTACCTATCATTTATATATAGCTCACATCAAATTAATGAGAAAACACAAGTATCCAGCATTAACAAGGTCAAGTCAAGGGCGTAACTGCATTATAATCCCTGTGCATTCAGAATTTTTCTAATGGTTCAAAACCCGCACCACAAATAACTTCCTCATTGAAACGATGATACAAAGATCAAAATTTTCTCAGTTCACACTATATTTTTTCAACAGTCATTCTATCTTTATGCAGGTAGAATGATGTTTGTCTATCCTTTTAAGCTCCACCCAACAACACAAGTCATAAAATGGAAATATATAATGATGGCAGTTAAAAGGGATTGCATTTTGTATGACTTTAGCAAGTGTAGAATAAAATTGTACATTTTTCTGGAGAGAATCATTATTCCCTTTGCTTGCAAGTGCAAAGAGCAAAGGAACAACAAAAAATTTGTTACTAACAAAACAAGAAGCTCTGTCAAGATAGCAGGTTAAAAGGATTGGAAACATAAATGAGACAAGAAAAGTTACCTGCATAGAAAAATCCTGGAAGATCTCGTTCCATCTTGTCAATAGCTTCGATGACTGAATCATAGTTTTTCCCATACAGAGGAAATGCTTTACTCCAGTAGAAGTGACTGCATTTAAGCACATAAGCACGTAAACCTTTTAAGGTAAATACCCATATCAGAGTAAAGCCCAATAAATGAATTGGTTAAGCATATTTATATACTTCAGATATGCAGGTTCTCCCTCTGCACCTAACAACTGTCTGAGATCAGAAGTCACTATCTGCTTCAATTCATCTCTGTAACCACAATAATATGTTAGACACAGCAGTTACAAGACATGAACAAGAATCATATATATATATATATGTATGTATGTATGTATGTATGTATATAGATGGGAACAAAATTCAAATTCTAGTGGACTATCAAACTCATAAAAGAGCCTTGAAGATTTCAACACCTTGAAGCTTTTGCAAGTTCTTTATTTCGACTTCCTCCAACAAAAGTAGTATAAAGATGTACATCGTGCGGCGCACGATCTGGAAACATTGAAGAAGAGAAGAGGGTGCCTGCATGCAGAAATTTTATAGCAGAGATGAGCAGACTACTATATCAGTTATCCAACAGGTAATTTGCACATGCGGTCCTCAACTTTTGGACCTGGTAGCTCTTTTATCCCCAACATATTTTCTTGGAATTCAATTCATTAACCTTCTAAATTTGGAGCGGTTTCGTCCTTTTACATGGAAACTGTCCAAAGGAGACAATAAATTGATGTAGAGTTTTGCCCTTAAGTTCAAACAAGTAAAACAAATAAATAAAAAAAGAATAAAAGGAAACCCCTCCCCCCCTAAAAAAACCTCTTCAGTCCCCCAACCCAGCCCCCACAAGTTCAGCCTCCCTATCCCCGTATCAGCTTGGACAAAGGTTGCAGAGTTTGCAGCAGGGGAAAACGCAAAATGGTTCCGATTATTAGGGTGCATTGGATAAGAGAAATGATTCAGAAAAGATGCCCAAAGAGTGTGACGACGAGGACGTTGACATTGATGACAATATGCCTGCTACAAGCTCTCCTTGTCTTTCAGTGGCAATTCTTGTGTTTCTACGTTGTGTTGAGGAGGTGGCTAGGGGCTTATTTGAGGTAGAGGGTAAAACTGTCTTTTCATCGAATGTCGTGTCTGAGTTGGACAGTTTTCATCCAACAGGAAGAAAATGCTCTGAAAATGGAAGATCAGGTGTTAAATGCCAAGACAAAATGTTTGCCATGAAACTGTGACTGCGATTAAAGGTTGGGACCACACGTGCAAATTACCCTTATCTAACCTTGACAGACAAAAATAGTACCCAGTGTATTCAAGCCATTTTGTTGTTCTTTGGAAGGTATAAGAACTCCAAAACCTTCAAGGGGTCGCTTAACATTCTCTCTTTTGAAGGTGGTGACTATAACAGATAGTGGTAAATAACTAACCTGCATACATTATGTACACGATGATAACCACAAAATTTCAGAATTAAACACCCAGTATAGTAATTATACAATTCAAAGTATTCTCCCTGGCATGTAAGAAGAGAAATTAGTGTACATCTACGATGTATTTATGTCTTATGTATAAATTAAGACGCTGGATCCTAAAATGTGTTTGTAGGCAAAGTTAAACAATTTCATACCTCAGGAATGAAGTCAAGCAGAAGCGGGCTTCCTCTTTTCATAATCTTCATACCTTTAACATCGGAAAGGGGAGCCTAATTGAAAAAAATACCGAGTCAATAAACAATAACATCCCTTCTTCAAACTGTAAACATCCATATACAAGGGAAATTGCATGACGTTACATGAGATCAATAGAAGCCATATACCATGGTAGAGCAGGAGAGATTGATATTATATGAAGTTAGAGCAGACATAAACGAGTGAGGTTGGTTCTACAACTCAAGTGCCTAACATATCTTTATCCTATCCTTATCTGGAGTTAGCCATATGATTCACTTTCTTCAATTCTCTCTATCAAGGGTCTCCTTCAAAGTTTAACCTCCTCTAGGGTTACCAATTACACTTGTCCCAAAACTTTTCGTAATGGGTTCATCTCCTTGTTTTACAACAAATTCATCCATACCTTCACATCTAGCCTCTCCACTCTTTTTGTTTATTTGGGGGGAAAACAGTTATCTATAACCACTTCTCCATCTACAAAGACTCACCGTAACTATCACAGCGTCAAAGGATTTCTCGTCTAAGAGCTTTCTCCGGTCCCATTCGTAAGAAACTGACCAGTTATCTAATGGAGAGTTCTCCCCACAGCTACAAGATAATTCCAGCACCTTAGAATGAAGTTGAAGTTCCTCTTTGCCAAGTTCATTGCATAATGCATTAGTAAGTGTCTGCAAAATGTGGATGAAAAGGCTATGAAACACATAGAACTGCAAAATTCAAAAGGTAGAACATATCTTTCTAGAAAAAGCATGGTGCACCAGATATCAGTAGCATCCATTTATGTAAAAAGAATTATCTTGTCCATGCTTCAAAAAGTTCACCAAAAAGGAACAAGCACAATGTTACTACATTGAGAATTGCACATTCCAAGCAGAAAGAAAGATGGATCAAGGGGCATAAAAGAAAAGATGCATAGGAAAATATCAAGTATATTCTTCCAAAATGACCCTTTTAGAATTAAGATGATTCGATTTATTCCAAGGTGGATTATGGTACCTCAGCAATGATGTAACTGAGAATCAGTTTTCACGTAGAAAAATGATCTGTCTCTCAGTGGTACATCAGGGAAATGTCTGTTCTGTATGATATGATAAAATTACCTGCATCCCACCAATAAATGAGAAAGACCCGCGTCTATGCTTTCTATTAGCTGACGAGCCCTTTGATCCTTCAGGAGTTCCCTTTTTTGCAGACAATTTAGACAGAATAGCACCAGATATGATTGAGCCAAACCTGATGGACAAGGAAATATTATAACTCAGTTAGAGAATGATGGCATAAGAAATTATAATTTGCTTAGAGTTGAGTTGAGAAATGTAGCAAAAGCACAAGAATACCATGCATAAGTTCTAGAGTTGCTTCCAGACATCGTGTTTATGTCACACTTTTACACTATGTTTCAAAACTATTTTTATAAGCCATACGAGGTTTAAGCAGTAGGTAATTCCAAAGGATGATATCCAAAGATTCATCATAAATTAAAAAATATATATATTATCTAAAAAATTCTCTATTTTAGCTTTTGAAAATGAGCAAGTGTCATAATATATTAACTTGTTTATTTGAATTGGATAACTGTTTTTGAAATTAAATCTAAACACATCCAACCTTTGTCTAGCAAGCTGAAACGTTTTAATCCAAATTATTTATTTCATAGGGCCCATCTAGTGTCGGTTCAAAATGCTAAAGAAAAATATTACCGAAAAACAAAAATAAGCTTTGAGGTACTACGTACCTTTTCTCAAGATTCCACAACTCTGGAAATGCATGTCGCATCTGATCAAGAAGACAAATGGAAAAGAGTTCATGGTGTTTCCACCAGTTTTAATACCACAGCTCGTGAAAGTGAGCATCATGAAATCATTTGCAAGTTTCCTCTAATTAGCCGCTTATGAAAAAAATAATACAGATCAGCAAAGAAATGCAAAAGACACTCACAGAAAGAGATTCAGGATCTCCACCACTTGTTCCAGCAACAAAAGGATCAACAAGGTAGTCAACAACCTTGTAAATGATACAAAGGCAGTTATGACATACATGGAAGTTAAAATCAAAGAGATGAATATAACCACTAAATAAGCCTGAGAAAGAATTTTAGTTTTGGAGGAAAGAAGACCAGAAAAGACGGTACAATTTGTTGTTCAATGGAGAATGTGCCATGAAATTGAGCTCAATGAAACATCTGACTATATATTTCCTAGATGATAATGAAAATATTTAGCACAATCAATTTCAATTGACCAATCAAAAGATCTATTATAGAGAAGGTATCAAACGTACCTCTTTACCAAAATGACGCTGGAGGAAAGCACCAACACTGCAGAGAAACTTACACAAGTAAATGTTGATCAAATGTTTAAAATCTGTTTCTCAGATTGAAGAAAAAACAACAAATGGCACACATTGTGATGTCAAAGGAAATTCTCCAAAATACTGGCAGAGATACTGCATACAAAGACAATCTATTTACAACAAGAAATTCATTATCAATAGATATAGTGCACAAAATATATGTGAAACTTTCCCTAGTGTTAAAATGGCATGATCTTAAACAGTGGATGAAAACATTACTTTTCAAGAAGTGAAATGTTTATGGTTGCCAGGAGACGTAAAGAAGCAGCAAATACATTCTAGAGAAGGCTTATGTCTTTAACATTATTGATAGTATTTACCTTTCTGGTGAGTCAGACACCTTCGGGAGGTTATTCTTCTTCCACAGAAATGGCTCCAAAAGTATATGAAGCTGAAAATAGTAGTCACATTCTATAAGGAACTTTAATTGAGATAAATAATGGTCAATACTTCCACAAAGACAGAATTAATGAGATAAGTGAACGAAAAAGATGAAATGCAGGTATAATGCAAGAGAGTATTTCTTCATGCTAACCCAACCTTTGAACCCGCAGAAAGAAAATTGCTTCTGATCAATGCAATGGGATCTGATGGTATCTGAAATAGCAATTTACCCAACAAGTCATAAGATGCGTACAAGATGAATTGGTCCATTATGCATTATCAATGTAGAAGTATATAAATTAGCAATGCAAAGTTTCAGGAAAAAAAATAGGAAAGGAAGACTTTACCAGTGTTGGAGCCCCATTTTTTGCAATATACCGCTTGTTCTGTGAAATTGGCTACAGTAGGAATGCCATGAAAAGAGATGGAACAAAATTCAAAAATTATTCATCAGAAGCTTGAAATTTTAAGAATAATTATAACTGGTTAGCATACTCATGAAGTATCAGATGAAGTACATGAGAAAAGGGAAAACTCTAAAAATGTAAAAAGCAATCCTTACAAATTGCTGCTTTTCCCTAAGTGCAAGATTATCGAGCAAAAACCCAACTTCTGCCTCACTCTCAGTCTGCATATTAATGAAAATTTAGTCATGCAAGCATTGCAAAGATAATTAGTAAATTGAGAAGGGTTAGAATAACATGGACCCAGAAAACTTCTACTTTACAAAATATACCATAGTGTTTGCCCCTTCATCCCATATCAAACCATCTTGTGAAATGCTTCGTAACTTTCCTCCAGATCTCTCATCAGCTTCAAATACTTTGACATTTAAGCCATGCAATTTCAGCTTGTAAGCTGCAGCAAGCCCACTACACAAAAAGAAAGGCAAAAAATAGATGAGGATGAGGATGGGGATGGGAAATGAAAAATAAATAAATAAATTTATATGACTTTTGACGGCAAAAACAGGTTAAAAAAGCACCAAAAGATGATGGATTCGGTTCAGATGTCCAAATCTGAAATTATAGATAGCAAGAACCCGTACAAAACCAGTTCACACACTTGTGAGATTGACATCCAGATATGTATCAGAAATAAACAAACATATACATATCCATTAATAGTTTTCACTTTTCAGAATTTCAGATAGTGTAGAAATGTGAATTTTTACCAATTCAGATTCAGGGAAGACACTGAAAAAATTGCAAATCTTTAATGATCAAGCCATGTTAACGTGATTAAAAAAAACATATAAGCTTCTCAATAAAAGTTGCATCTTTCTTACTCTGTGTGCCTCGATATTTAGGATCGGTAATCCGACCCCACCTCAAAAAAGGATAAAATTTCATAATCAATGCACTTGAATTATAAATTTTTTTATATCCAAGCATAGAAATGAATATTGGCTACATCCCAGAGACTTCCAATTCGCCACTAAAATATATTTCTTTAAGAACAGCTAATTAAACATAAATTTACCAAGTACTCAACAATAATGAAAGATTAAAACTCCAAAACAAAATCAATTACCAAGTCAATAAAGTACAAATTTAACATTTTTTATATTTTTTTCCAGAATCTATGATGTGCTTGTATGTTTTTTTTTTGATAAATAATCAGAATTTTATTAATCAAATGATAATACATGGGGAATGTACTATCAATTTAGACAAGACAGAAACGACATGATATTAGACAGCCCTTCTATATGATTAGCAGCCGCAGTATTAAACCAACTATACAAAGTCAAATAAAAGAATTATCTGAACTGCTCTGTTGTTGTTATTTGGTCTTCAAAACAGCGATTATTCCTTTCTCTCCACACGCACCATATAATGCATCCCGAAATAAGATCTCATACAATCCTACTATCCTTATCGCGAAATTTCCTTCTCCATGCCCGCGACACGTCTTAAAATCGCCTAGGCATCACCCCATACAGTTGTTGGGAGACTAGAACGCTACTCCAAAGCCACCGAACACCATCGCAATGAATGAACAAGTAATCAATCGTCTCCCCATCCTTCTTGCACATATAACACCACTCGGTAACACAAAAACCCCTACTTCGAAAATTATTCACCGTTAACGCTTGCCCCCTCACAAAGAGAAAGAAAGAGAAAGAAAGCCCAAAAGAAAAGGGTAAGCAAATGGACCAAGAGAAAAGTTAATAGAGAGACTTGGGGGATGTGGAAGTAGAGTGTAGGCCCTTTCAGTGTAATGGAAAA
Source organism: Fraxinus quadrangulata (assembly GCA_903798255.1). Classification (NCBI taxonomy): domain Eukaryota; kingdom Viridiplantae; phylum Streptophyta; class Magnoliopsida; order Lamiales; family Oleaceae; genus Fraxinus; species Fraxinus quadrangulata. The sequence goes on along the minus strand of CAIGRB010094285.1, from coordinate 139,882 downwards.
AAATGTAACCCACATGTTTAGAGTGTATTATTTCTCCAAAGATACTTTTGGTCCTTAAATCAGTTAATTGGGACAGTCTACACGGTCCTTCTAAAAGCCTTGTTCACGACATCCGTGTGCTCAATCCATACTTAGCAAAGTTGACAATGCAGCGGAAATGGGAGTCAGCTTGGACGTGTGAGCAGAAATGGCTACATGGATGATTCGTGCCCTTTGCTCTATCTGTCAGTCCATTATTTTCCCTATTCATTTTCTTTCTCCCAAAGGGCGCTAGTCCAACTCGAGACCTAACCTCTACCAACTCACATCCCCAAGCATGGGTGGTACACGGGGTTAATCAATTTTAAAGAACATGTTCTAAAACTCCATCCTTGGCCTTAGCAAGGCCATACTGCTTGGTCATTGTGCTCCCCAGAGTTCTAGAACAAGTGAGGGATCATGGAGATTGATGAAGATTATGACTTAACATATTCTTCCTATATAATGCAAGGAATCCCTCAAGAAAACATCATTTAGTCAAAAATTTGTCAACAAGGACATGTCCCAAGTTGATAATTGAAGTTTACTCCTCCAGTCCCCCTTATCCTGGTCTTGATTATGGTTTCACAATTGAATATACCCTATGCTCACAAATTACCCTTGAAACTTGGTAGAACCATTAGCATTAAGGTCAATCAACTCTATCAAACTTAAATGAATCAAAAATTTCAGGAGCACATTCCCATACCTAACACCAGCACCAATCACAGCAACACTTTTAGCAGAAGAACCTGAAAAAAGAATCCCGACAGTTAATCTCTGAAGCAATTTTAAAGGTTATTCTAAATTCTAACTTTGTATATGGAAAGTCACTAGGCATTTTGTCAATGGTTAGTAAGAAACAGTACCTTGCTTATCTTCTTTGGTTGCTGAAGCCATAGCCAGTTTTACAGTCCACTGACGAGAGCTTTTTCCGCCTAAGTGTTGCCGAGGGGATATTAAAGCTGAGCGATTTATCCAGTCATTTCGAGCATTCATCGAATTGCGAATTTTATCGCTAATTCAGTAATTTGTTCAGTATCCGATGTCCCTACGCGTAGTTGACGACAAATTTTTTTTAACATCACCACCTATTTTTGACATTTCTGACACTTCTAGACAGATAATCATTTTTCTTGCGAAGAAAGAGCGCCTGTCGTAGCCCAGCCCACAAAAATACACACCTTAGAATTGGTCCAGACCAACCTTTTCTGGGCCTAACGATCCAACCTGAGATAGAATTCTTATACCTGAATTTTAGGATAATTGCACCCACCACCAATGTGTTTTCGAAATTTCAAATTTAATTGATTTTTATTTGGACTCAAAGAAGGGTCAGCAGCATTATCCGGGGAGTTAGCCAGGAAATAAGGTGGATTTTCCGACCCAATTTCTTTATGAACCGACCGAACATTGTTTTAATCATAAATGATATCCAAATCATATTCACATAAAACAATACCCACCACAACGGCCGTCATCTCTACCACAGGCACAACAATAGCCATCAACGACCACCACTTTCATTACCCCTATGTTTGTCGCTACCATTCATCGATTACCAAATGTGTTGTGTCCACTAACAAATGTTTGAACTCCATTTTTGTGAAAATACATTTTTCTTTTTCTTATTTATAATCACATAATTTTCAATAAAATAATATTAAACATAAATTTAAAAAAAATCCTTATATTTTAATCATACGTTCTTTAAAAAAAACACGATTCTAAAATCCTTTTTTTTTTTTTATCAAAACCTATTTTTAATGGAGGACAAACAAGGGAAATCAAAAGCACCATGGGAGCCTTCCATTCTTTTAACATTAAAAAAAAAAATAATAATAATTTCTTAAGAACGTGTATAATGTAATGATTTGAACATAACAAAACATGATTAAAAAATAGAATATGGACTTGTTTGGCATAGTTTTTGCTTTTATTTTCCGTAGAAGAATTTTTAAAGGAAGTTATCTTAATTTTTATTTAAAATTTAATTTTTAAAGGCACTTCTTATTCCATAAATGTTTTTAGAGGAAACCATAACGAGCCAGCTTCTTTTAAACAGTTTTCTAACAATCAAAAGCAGCTTTTGGATCTTAAAAACTCATTTTTGATTTTTCAAAAGTCATGTCAAACGATCAACATTGTCGTGCTAGTAAATATCGAAAGAGATCAATATAATTTTTAATAATTAGAAAAACACAAATAAGATTATACAAATAAATAGTTTAAATGATTGAGAAATTACGTAAAATGTACGGTATTTTCATTTGCTAACCCAATTGATCTAAGGTGTCAATTTCGCTCGTTGGCTCGGGCTGTCTATGACTTGGCTGATTCCTGTGAGCCTACCAAAACTTTCGCCCTCTACAGACAACAAATTCATATCTATAACTTTATGCGGTTTTGTATAGAACCATAGGATTTATAGAACCAACGAGGTTGTTAAATTACATAAGGGTGAAATTCTTGATGAAACGGTGCAAAAACCGCATAAAGTTATACAAGAAGTCCAACCTGCTTTATGTTAAAGTTATTTAATATATTTTATAGAATGAAATATTAAAGTTATTTGAATTTTTTTAAGGATAAAAAATTTAATATTATATTTTGGCAATGTATTTTGGGTACATTGTAAGTGAATTGTTTAGAAATTATTTTATAGATATTGGTAGTTTGATTTTTGTGAGAGAAGGTAATATATTAAAGAAAGAAACGAACTGTATAAAATAATAAAAGGATTTAAAGCATCACGTGTTTTATTACGTAGAAAATTAAGTACGAAGGATAAATAAAAGATAGCTTAAATGTTGAGTGATTGAACATTATTTAATAACGGGAAAAAAAAGTTTCATATATGATTAGTACAATGTACAAGCAGTTGTATTTGGATATTAGATTCAAAATATTTGTAGCACTCTATTGATTTTTTTTTTTTAAAAAAAAGCATTGTTGCTTGATGTAGTTCGACTTGAGGATATTTTCTATTTAAAACATAAAAAAGAGCACTATACAACTGCCTATGGTACAAAATAAATGTAGACGTTTTCATGATTCATGTTGTTTCCCAAAGTTGGAACATTGGCTGCCTCATCAGAAGATTTAGAATTCTTTTTTCCTTGTTCAATTTCATTTCGGTATTTTCAATTGTGCCTCGAAGAGAGGTCTTCTTGTAGAAGATACAGGTATGTTGCGTTTGCCTCTTTTATCTATTATGTCAGCGTTGGCAGTTATTTCAGTTGATGAATCATGACTGCTCATACCTAAAGGATTTACTTCAGTCATTGTGTTCTGCATTAGTAATTGATGGTGCAGGGTTGAAGACAAAAATAATTTCATAACGGTACTCGGATGGATCTCGATTTTTTTGACTGGTTTTAAAATAAAACAGCAATTTTGTTTCACTATTGGTTTGACCGAGGTTGTTTACCACTGTATCTGGATTCTGCGATAGTTGTAGTGTACCTCGTTTGTATATTTGTATGTTTGAACAAGTATTCATAAAAACTGTTATTGTGTAAGATTTACCTGTTGGAAGTGTTCTATTATTGCACTGGCATTGATTTCCAATGAAGCTTCTGCTGCCTCACCAATAATGCTTACATATAATTGTCCAATTGTGTCTTTCAGTTGAACAAAAGCATAGCTCTGGTTATAAAATCAGTTTGAAATAAGTATATTCTATTGTTTAAACGATATTAAAATTAGTGGACATGTAAATATATGTTTAACTATATGATTTACCATAGTTCAACCTTTGCATGCTCGTATTAATAGAAGCGACGTTTATGAATTTGTCGTAAGTCTGCAGTTGACGTTTTCTTACAATTGGTGCAGGACATATACCAAAAGCTCTGATGGGTCGTAATGATTGTCCAACGGGCTTCTGTCCAATAAAACTTTTTCTGTTGAAAAAAAGTATGATTAAATTGTGAATATAGGCAAGTGTAAAAGGTATTTGGATCGTTAGTAGTATGTATGTTCTGTATATTTAATCTAGAAAAAAATCTAAGTAGACGCCCAGTAATTCAGCAATAGATGTGAATTTGTTGTCGCAGGGGCCGAAAGCTTTGGTGGGCTCACAAGAATCAATGAGTTTCCATCCATAAGTTGGTCAATGCTTTAGTTATTAGTTAACATCCTGTGAAAAATAATTATGCGATTATACATAGAACATAAAATATATTCTGTTATATTTTATCGGGTAGAAGGTAAGGTAAAAAAATGTTTTAAATGTGTTTTAATACCATTCTTTGTAGTTTGTCACATCTAATGAATCAGCATTAATGAAAATGTTGCTATTCTCTTTAGTAGAGAGTGTGCCTGTAGAAGGAAGATAATAATAATAATTATGTTTATTTATTTATTTATTTGTTTATATTATTTGAAACAAAAGCGTATGGTGAAGTTGCAATTACCGTTGAAAGAAGAAGCTTTAAGATTTGTAGCCCAAACCACAGGTTTTGTTGGTAAGTTTTGAAGAATAGTTATGTATTCTCTTTCAACGAAAGTGTCCCATAGAGTTAATATCACTGTCTGAAAATCTTTATCTATCAATATGACATTCTGAAGACTAACTTCAGTACCAAAATGAGTCTGGAAAATCCTTTTTTGTCGAACTTCTATAACAACACCAATGACATCAACATGGATAAGAAAATGTCATGTATTTTGCATGTGTTAAATATTATGAAACATCACGTGAAAATACTGTGTGTACAGTTTACATGGTAGAATTCTTACGTATGTTTGTGTTGTTTTCCATATGATGTTCTAGTGCATGAAATGGAGTGAGCTCATATTTAGAAAACAAGAAGTCCAAGTTATTTTCGTTGAGCTCTCAAACCTTTGTTCTTCCTGTTATACTCCAAATCTTTTCTTCAGAAGAAGTTTTAAATTCACTTTTATTATCTTTGACAGTTGCATTTGAGATTATGTAAGTCTTTCCAAGTGTTAATTGGTCAGAAAGGGCTGTAATATTAGCATCATACATTGTAGCTGTAAATGTGTTACCCTGTTGAACGTTACGATAAGTTGAACAGGCGAACATCAAATATATAATACATTAAAAGTTAGGAAATCTTCATATGTAGTTACCTGCAAATCCATGAAGGTAAGATTTTGATATCGAGCGATAGAGTTACGTGAAGTTTTTGGTGCTTGTTTTCCTGCAACAATAAGCTTTGCAGACCAGTTTGTCTCTGATGTAGTAATTTGTGGGATAAATTTATAAGTTGCAAAAAAATGAAGTTAAAGTATAAAATAGTGTGGTTATATATGAATATATGAAATTATAACTTCTTGTTAAAATAAGAAATGAAGAAAAAGCAATATAATTGAGATATAAACAATTACTAGTAGAAAATTGAAAGTAGACCTGAATAAGTTTTGGCAGGTGTAAGTGGTAATTGTAATACGTTTCTGTGGTTGCAGGTGTGAAAAATGAAGTATTGAGATCAGCTATTTATAGAAGATTTATAGGGAAAGCTTTTTGATTGTTCAATTCGATTTGAAGTATATAGTTAGAGTATTTCGAATGCTTAGATAAGCTATTTGAGTGTGGACGTGGTAAAGTTAGAAGTGCTAATGTGGCATAAGAGTTACTTGTTTAGTTACTGTCTGCATGGAATAAAACAAAAATACTAAATTAGTGAAAATTGAAATTGTATTTACTCTGTTTTAAATGTTATTTTTTTGTTTAAAATATTTAAAAGTTACAAGTAGAAAATTAATTAAAACAATAGAAGTTAGAATTATTTATATGTTTTATATGTTTAAAATAGATGAAGGCAAGTTTGAACGTTGTGAAAATGTTTAATTTTGTAAGTTAAGAAAAACGTAAATGAAAAGAACTGATAATTTTAAAATAGAAGAGAAACTATAATTTTTCTCGTATTCTTATGGAGTTTTTAAAATAAATTATGAAGTTTAATTGTGGTAATGAAAAGTATTAATAGACACGTGTTAGTTTAAAAATATCTATTGTGCGAAGGAAAGCTATCATATCGTAGAAAATATCTAGTATTTTATATGTTAAATATATAAATTTAGATATCTAGTATCAATAGGTGATCAAGGAGTTGAAAACATATTTACTGGAATAAATAATAACTAGAATGAGAATTTATAATTTATTTAACTGAAATGGAAATGTTATGATGAAGACTTTATAAGTTAGTGAAGTAATATTTGAATTTATATATGGATGTATGTATTGAAGTTATGTAAACTAAAATGAGAAGGTGATCAAGGTAATTGAACTACACAATATTATTGAAGTTAATAATAAATTTAATGAACAAATTAATGACGGTCGTATATTAAATTATTATAGTAAGTAAAATTTTAAAGTTTATTTATGATGAATGAAAATTGTTAATGGCCACGTGACAGGTTAAAAATATCTATTATGTGATGAAAAGTTAGCATGTTTTAAAAAATATCTAGTATTAAATATATTAGAAGTTAAATATTTAGCATTGAGCAGTGGAAGAAGTATTTAGAAATATCTGTTATGAAATATTAAAGATGTGTAAGTTTATAAAATGAGAAGTATATATATGGAATCAAGTTGTGTTTTCCGTGATGATTGTCTTTTGTTTCTTATATGTATGGAATGAAGCTGTGTTTTTTACAATAGAAATTGAATGTTTTCTAGAATTAAGTTAATTTGTAAATGAATACGACGTTTTGTAATTTGTATCAATGTTTTTGAATTATTAAGGGTGTGTTTGTGCCACATTATTTTGAAAAAATGTATTTTGGAATAGTAGATTGATGGAAAATATGTTGGTGAAAAAGAAGGAAAAGTTTTTGATGTGATGAAAAATATTATTTTATTGAAAAATGTGTAGTTGAAAATGAGTAGAAGAATGAAAATGAAAATTTTATTATTTACCAAATAGGGGCTAAATTAAAAACAAGTGAAATTGTATTTAGTTAGGGTAAAATGTAAGCAATTGTCATAAACTAAATTTAATTAAGTAGAATAATGAAATTTTTATTTGTCAACAAAAGAATAAGAAATAAATCAGTAATTTCAAAATGTAAAGTTTTTTTTTTTGGAAATCACAGTATGGAATTGTATGCCACGAAGTGCACAGGATTCACCTCCATGTAGCACGGAGTAGTAGCTCCGCTCTGCACGGAGTATCAGAAGCACCGACGTCGTATGTGGGATGCATTGCCCCTTGAGGCTACATAAGCACAGGAATCTAAGGTTTAAACCCGAGCTGTTAGCAAAGAATTTGAAAACAAGACTATGGACACTATGAAGGAACCAAACATTCTTCTGACCCAACTAAAATACCTCAGTCCCAATCATACTTTCAGGTATGTAACTACGAATAAATACTCTTGTAGCATTATAGGAAGTTTTTCATCTACTTGCGCGCATATGAGTTGGTACTATGTTTTTAAATTTTTTGGATATCAACTTATTTAGACTTTTCTCCTCTCGCCATCATCGATCATCCACCCTTTTCAAAACTTGATGATTGGATCTTTTTTGGCAAATGACCAGTAGTTTTATTTTTGAGGTCTGATACTTTTTGGATAATTTAATAATCAATGATTCTAATTGGATCATATGTGAAGCCTACATATTGCAGTGATAAATGAGCAAATGGTGTTACAATATTCATGGTCAAACAGGCACAGGGGCCCTCTAATCTCACATCCAACGGAATAAATTAAATCCAATCTTTTTCCTTAAGTTAGTTTTCAACTGAAAGTGAACGAGTTGAATTATATTTATGGTTAATTATAAACATTTGCAAATCTTATAAATAAACCCTTAAAGTCTTCAAAAGTAGTTGAACCATCTAATTTAAACTCAATGTAACTTCTCTTACCTTTGTCTTAAACATATAGAAAAATGGTAATTAAGAATTACCACGTAATATATGATTGATCATTTCACACATCTTTAGTGTTTAATTGGAAAAAGAAAAGAAAAAATTACTGGAGTGCATAATTTGGTCGTTTACTCATTCTGCTAAATATTTTACCCAGCGCCGATGTAATTTGAATTTTTTTTTAGCGTAATGATTTCAACTACCCCAATTTCTATGTTTAAATTTCACATGATGTCCCACTTCAGGTTATCTCTTCCACACAAGTAGACTATAACTTATCTCGCAATTTTGTACCAGCTCTTACAACCCAAAAGGCTTGTTTTCGATTTAAACTGATTTCATGTGTGCAACACAGATTTCAGGGAATTTTGTACAAAATTCTCACAATCTTTTTATGGGGAATTCAAAATCAGAAGATGAAATAGTTGTTGTAGGCTGAAGCAGAGAAGGTGTAGAAAGAGTTGCCGACAATAGGAAAGTGTAACTTGTCTAAAAGAACTGATAATTTTAAAAATAGAAGAGAAACTATAATTTTTCTCGTATTCTTATGGAGTTTTTAAAATAAATTATGAAGTTTAACTGTGGTAATGAAAAGTATTAATAGACATGTGTTAGTTTAAAAATATCTATTGTGCGAAGGAAAGCTATCATATCGTAGAAAATATCTAGTATTTTATATGTTAACTATATAAATTTAGATAACTAGTATCAATAGGTGATCAAGCAGTTGAAAACATATTTGCTGGATTAAATAATAACTGGAATGAGAATTTATAATTTATTTAACTGAAATGGAAATGTTATAACGAAGACTTTATAAGTTAGTGAAGTAATATTTGAATTTATATATGGATGTATGTATTGAAGTTATGTAAACTAAAATGAGAAGGTGATCAAGGTAATTAAACTACACAATATTATTGAAGTTAATAATAAATTTAATGAACAAATTAATGACGGTCGTATATTAAATTATTATAGTAAGTAAAGTTTTAAAGTTTATTTATGATGAATGAAAATTGTTAATGGCCACGTGACAGGTTAAAAATATCTATTATGCGATGAAAAGTTAGCATGTTCTAGAAAATATCTAGTATTAAATATATTAGAAGTTAAATATTTATCATTGAACAGTGGAAGAAGTATTTAGAAATATCTGTTATGAAATATTAAAGATGTGTAAGTTTATAAAATGAGAAGTATATATATGGAATCAAGTTGTGTTTTCAGTGATGATTGTCTTCTGTTTCTTATATGTATGGAACGAAGCTGTGTTTTTTACAATAGAAATTGAATGTTTTCTAGAATTAAGTTAATTTGTAAATGAATACGACGTTTTGTAATTTGTATCAATGTTTTTGAATTATTAAGGGTGTATTTGTGCCACATTATTTTGAAAAAAAATGTATTTTGGAATAGTAGATTGATGGAAAATATGTTGTTGAAAAATAAGGAAAAGTTTTTGATGTGATGAAAAATATTATTTTATTGAAGAATGTGTGGTTGAAAATGAGTAGAAGAATGAAAATGAAAATTTTAATGTTTACCAAACAGGGGCCAAATTAAACACAAGTGAAATTGTATTTAGTTTGGGTAAAATGTAAGCAAATGTCATAAACTAAATTTAATTAAGTAGAATAATGAAATTTTTATTTGTCAACAAAAGAATAAGAAATAAATCAGTAATTTCAAAAATGTAAAGTTTTTTTTTTTTTTTGGAAATCACAGTATGGAATTGTATGCCACGAAGTGCATATGATTCACCTCCGTATAGTGCGGAGTAGTAGCTCCGCTTTGTGCGGAGTATCAAAAGCACCGACGTCGTCTATGGGATGCATTGCCCCTTGAGGCTACATAAGCACAGGAATCTAAGGTTTAAACTCGAGCTGTTAGCAAAGAATTTGAAAACAAGACTATGGACACTATGAAGGAACCAAACATTCTTCTGACCCAACTAAAATACCTCAGTCCCTATCAGGTATGTAACTACAAATAAATACTCTTGTAGCATTATAGGAAGTTTTTCATCTACTTGCGCGCATATGAGTTGGTACTATGTTTTTAAATTTTTTGGATATCAGCTTATTTAGACTTTTCTCCTCTCACCATCATCGATCATCCACCCTTTTCAATATTCATGGTCAAGCAGGCACAGGAGCCCTCTAATCTCACATCCAATGGAATAAATTAAATCCAATCTTTTACCTTAAGTTAGTTTTCAACTGAAAGTGAACGAGTTGAATTATATTTATGGTTAATTATAAAACTTTGCAAATGTTATAAATAAACCCTTAAAGTCTTCAAAAGTAGTTGAACCATCTAATTTAAACTCAATGTAACTTCTCTTACCTTTATCTTAAACATATAGAAAAATGGTAATTAAGAATTACCAGGTAATATATGATTGATTATTTCACACATCTTCAGTGTTTAATTGGAAAAAGAAAAGAAAAAATTACTGGAGTGCATAATTTGGTCGTTTACTCATTCTACTAAATATTTTACCCAGCGCCGATGTAATTTGAATTTTTGTTTAGCCTGATGATTTCAACTACCCCAGTTTCTATGTTTAAATTTCACATGATGTCCCACTTCAGGTTATCTCTTCCACACAAGTAGACTATAACTTATCTCGCAATTTTGTACCAGCTCTTACAACCCAGAAGGCTTGTTTTCGATTTAAACTGATTTCATGTGTGCAACACAGATTTCAGGGAATTTTGTACAAAATTCTCACAGTCTTCTTATGGGGAATTCAAAAATCGGAAGATGAAATAGTTGTTGTAAGCTGAAGCAGAGAAGGTGTAGAAAGAGTTGCTGACAATAGGAAAGTGTAACTTGTCTCTCAATTTTGTGATAATGATTACAACCCAGAAGGCCCTTTTTTTTTTGCATATGCAATTGATTTTTTGAGCTCAACACAAGGATTTTGTACAAAATCCTCGCAGTCGGTGGAGAATTAACCTAGCAAAGTTGGAATTGATGTCGTGGTTGTGGGCAAAACGTGGAAAGAAGTTGTCTTCTACCTTTTTTCCTCTTCAGGAATAATAAAGTCAACAATTGTGGGCATGGTAAGAAAAAGTCTAAATTACCCTTAAGCCTTAGATGAATAGTAGAGGATGGATAGGGATGAATTGGGATTAAAAAACGCTTCAGAAATGAACAGTAATCAACGGATTCAATCTTTTAAGATAGCATGGATTAATATAGCTAATATATCTGTTTTTAGTGGTGAGATCCGACAGTAAAATACGGCATAAATTAAAATGAATAAGAATCCTAATTCAATGGAGTGTGTATCTCTTTGTTTGATATGCAAAATTGTAAGTCTACGTGATGATTTGGGCGGGTGGACTGCTTTTCGAATATGTAGTTTTTGTTTTGATTATTTTTTATAGTTGACTTTATTAGAAATTCTTCGCAATTGTTTGTCTAGGAAATGGATTATTATATCGACTAGTCAAACTCATAAATTATTGTCAAGCTTTTTTAATCTCTTAAACGACCCATCCCTAGCTTCAACGTGGAAAAAACTTCCAATAGTCTATGCGAGTCTTTGTATAAGATCAGCTTCTTTTTCTATTTTGATTAATGGAGAACCAAATGGACCTATATATCCCTCTAGAGGGATTAAGCAAGGGGACCTCATATCCCCTTACCTATTTTTGCTATGCAGTGAAGGATTGGTTTCTCTATTAAATATAGTTGCTGATCAAGGAAAGGTGGAAGGTATTCGTGTATGCCGAGGAGCTCCAAAGGTCAACAATCTCATGTTTGCAGATGATAGTGTTCTGTTTTGCAAAGCTTGTCTCCAAACCAATACATATATACTTCAATTACTAGAAGAATATGAATATGCTTCTGGTCAAAAAGTGAACAAAGAAAAGACATACATAGTGTTCAGTAAATCTGTATCAGCAAACACTCAAAGAGAAATCCTGAATTTTTGGGGTATCCAACACCACCAAAATTATGATCATTATTTGGGACTCCCCTCAATGGTGGGTGGGAACAAGAGGAAGGCTTTTTCAAGTCTAAAGACAAAGGTACGGCAGAAATTAAAGGGATGGAAAGAAAAGCTTTTGTCTCAAGGTGGAAGAGAAGTTCTAGTTAAATCTATTGCAATATCCATTCCCACTTACACAATGAATTGCTTCAAGCTTCCATATCTTTATGTAAAGAGTTGGAAAGTATGATTGCAAAATTTTGGTGGGGACAACGGAATGAAGAAAACAAAATTCGATGGGTAGGGTGGAAGAAGCTATGTAATACTAAAGGAAGATGAGGTATGGGGTTCAAAAATTTTCATGCTTTTAATATGGCTCTCTTAGCAAAACAAAGCTGGAAAATTCTACAAAAGGAAGGATCACTGCTACAAAGGATATTCAAAACTAAATACTTCCCTCGTGGACGTCTTAGAAATGCAAAATTGGGAGCAAATCCATCCTGTGTATGGAGAGGTATTTGGGAGGCAAGGAAGCTGTTATTTGAAGGATGTAGATGACGAGTTGGTGATGGAAAGGAGATAAACATACGAACTGATTATTGGATACTGAACCATCGTTTAATAAGCTACCTAGATGGTATTAATGCAGATCAGAGAGGCTGGACAGTATCACGACTAATTGATGAGCACACTTGACGATGGGATATTGAGAAGGTGTCTATATTACTACATCCTAGAGATGCCTATGAGGTGTTCCAAATACAATTAGTAGGAGGACAAAATAGACCGATGTAATGATTTGGGAACCAGAGAAAAGTGGTGTTTATATAGTTCGAAGTGGTTACAGATTGTTTTTGAAGACTAATGGTGCTGAGCAGCTAGGTGAGGTGTCCTATGCTGATGATCAACAAAAAATGTGGAATAAAATTTGGAAAATGCAAATCCCCCATACAATACGTGTGTAAACGCATGGAGAGTTTGCCACAATGGGCTGCCAACACTTCGAAATTTACTAGCCAAGAAAGTGGTAGAAGATGTAAGCTGTAAATTCTGTAACAGAGTGGAAGAAGATATAAACCATGCATTGTTATACTGCTCTAGGATTGAACCGGTGCTGTCAGCTAAGCTGAGTTTCATAAGAAATAATTCTGAGTAGCGGGACATAGTACATATAGTAAATCTAGTAATAAACAGGAACATTACTGGTGAGCTAAAGGAACTATTTTATGTTTGTGCGGATTGTGGTAGAGCTGGAACCAATTTATTTTTGAGCAAAAGATGTTAACCCCCACAGATGGCTATTGATCATGCTCTTATAATTACAGGTGAATTTAAATGTGCACATGAGTAGAGATAATAAGGGATCCATCATAGAGAATGGTGGAGTGCACCTCCAGAAGAGGTCTTAAAGCTTAATGTTGATGGCCTTATTTGAGGATCAATGTAAATATGAGATTGGGACGGTCCTTCGGGATGCAACGGACATGTTATTTTCTCAGCTAGTAAACCAGAGATGGGCAGTATGGATCCAATGGAGGTGGAACTTTTAGTGATGTTGAGAGGCTTACAGATTTGCTTACCTTTGTCCATTCTAAATTTACAAGTAGAGAGTGATTCTTTATTGGTGGCCCAAGAAGTGACAAAAGCACGGGATGAGTCTTTGTCCCTATGGGGAAACTTGATACGTGAGATTCGACTGTTAATGAATAGATTCCCGAATATTGATGTAAGGCATGAAAGTCGTCTATCTAATTCAGTTGCACATTGTCTAGCTAGGCATTCATGACATTTCAATGACTTGGTAGTGTGGTGGAGTGATCTTCCGGATTTTGTTTCACACATTATTAAGCATGATGCACTAATGTAATTCTTTTCAAGTTGAATGAAATTTTGCTTTGTTATAAAAAAAAACATTTTCTTTCTTGGGTTATGTGGGATGTAACATTTCAAGCCTAACATTTTTAGCGGTGCACTTTCGAGCTCAAAGCTCTGACACGTTCATGATGACCGATCAAACTTGCATAATTTCTTAGATTATCGGCCTTGTAACAACCTACCCCTTTTTGCTTGAAGACATCACGATAATAGTTTGAATGAATATTATGGGCCTATTTGATCTCCATTTATTATGTACAATGTATTTTGAAATAGTAGATTAATGGAGAATGTGTGGTAAAAAAATAAGATTTTTTTTTTGAATTTGTGTGTAATATTATTTTATTGAAAAATGCGCAATTGAAAAGAGGAGAGAAAAATATATTTTGAAAAAAAGATGAAGATCAAACAAGAATATATTTTGAAAAAAAGATGAAGATCAAACAAGAATATATAAAATAAAGCACACTACACTTTCTTCACTGAGCTACGTGGATTTTATGCTTGTACTTTGAATGACCACATAATAACTAATGTCCATATAGATTAGATCACAACTTTGAATAACTTCCTTAACAAAGTCAATTGTTTTTAACATGAAATTAGTTTACTTGCACGAGTTTGCCTTGTAAACAATTTATACGTGATAAGAAAAACTTTGAAAGATAGAATTCCATCCATGTTAGACCAAATTCGCTAGCAATTGTTTCCAACTCCTCTCGAGATTTGAACTTATCGAAAATTGTGGTATGTTAGGGCATTTCAAGAGAGACTGTAATGACTTTAAGAAGAAATAGAGACAACAATAGAGTGATGATCAGAACTTAGTTGCCGTAGGTAATTCCCTTGATTGTTTACATGTTGAAATTTTAACACTGGATGTAGATCATACCCATGATAACATACATGTCATGAATGTTTCTAATATTGATTTTGACGCTGAGTAGATTTTAGATTGAATTGCCATTATTCATATGTGTCATGTATAGTCTTGGTTCTATAACTACAGAGATGTGAATCCTAGGAAAATATACTTGGTGGATTATCGTACACACAATGTGGAAGGAGTATGCGATATTGCTATTAGGATGCATGATGACATTATTAGACTCATTAGAGGTGTTAGGTATGTCCCAGGCCTAACAAATAATCTTATTTCTTTGGACACTCTAAAAAAAGAAGGTTATGAATTCAAATCTCATGTTGGTATTTTAAAGATTTGTTAAGGGTCTCTAGTAATTATGAAAGGTCCAAAGAGGAATGGACTAATTTTTCGAGTGAACACGACAAAAATCAAGGAAGTGCATTTTGTGTGTGAGAGCGGTGCGTGGAATGAGGCTCGTGACGAGATCGGCTATTTTAGTTAATTAGACAGACCTCGAAGTGCTCAAGAAACTTCTAGGATGTCCAGATATGTAGCAGTACTTCATCTCGAAGTACTTGGAATTGTTACATTTCGATGTAAAGGTTTTGATTACCTTAGTTGTAAATTTATTTTGAAGATAATTTAGAGATGAAATCTTTAGATTCATTCTGGTAGGACCAGTCTCAGTTCTGATTTCTTCATTATAATTCATTAATTATTGTTTTAGAATTACTTTGGAACGAGCAGAAGGATAATATCCAACTGGAGGCACCCTTCTCTGGCAATGTTAGTCAAGGTGGGACGTGGATAGCACAAAAGTGTCACATCATCCCAAAATATTTTCATGGCAAGAAAAAAAGGTAGACCACCCTTTGTCTGCTATGCTTATCTTATACACGTGATCTACAATTAGTGCAATTCATATCTTTATTTAAGATGTTCATCTCTCTATTCTCATTTTGCTTGTCATATACACAACAATTCACATTATGAGAACAATCAAACATGCTTATCTTGAAATTTTACTTAATAGGAGGATGCCTCCCTCTCGGGACTACCGATAGCTTCGGTTATTGAATCTCGTGCAAAATTTAACTTAATTAAGACAAACTTAAAGATCCTCAACTGATCAAATTTAAGCAGCCAATTTCGTGAGAACTTGACTATCGAGAGATCAAATTCTTGTGAAATTCTATTCTTAAGGGCATGAATTGAAACAAAAATAAAATAAAATTGAAGCTTCATTTCTTAGTTCAACTTTTCAACTAGAAGTGATCAGTTTTTATCTCAAACAGTCAACTCTCAATTCCGTCAAAAAATAAAATAAATTGGGCAGAGGAAAGAAAAAAATGAAAAGAGAAAAAAAAAATAATAATAATAATGAAGACTTTTGCCTCGCCTGAAATGCGTTCATCCTTACCTTCGGAAGCCAAGCCAACTCGAGCTCCTGCTCGTGCCTGATTCGTGCACGTTTTGCCAGCACAACTATGAACTTTTGTAACAAACGTTCTGCTAAGCTTTAAAACGGGCTTGTGACTTTAGTTTGGACTGGAGAAGTTTTGTCCCCAGCGGCTGATATTTCAACAAGACGACATATCTTAATCTTCCCTACTCCATATTTCTCAGATTTTTCTTACTGCCGCACAGATTTACAATCCATTTACTAAACACCCTAAATCCTTAACTCGCCCAAAACAGTTGAGCAAAATGAAAGCCTCCACTGTAGTTAAACCTGCTGCACTTCTATTTGTTTCAAGAACAACCTTTCCCCACTCAAGGTACGTTCTTCTTAATTTTCGTTTTCAGGGTTCTTTTTTAGTTGAGATAAATATGTTTATTTCTTTTTTTTTTAATTACCAATCCAATGTCACTATTGTTTTTATGGCACTATGTTCCGTCTAAGTCTGTTGTTTTCTCATTCTTGTTCTCTAAATGCAAAGGAAAATTCTAATAATTGTTGGGTACTGCCATTTGATGACAAATAGTTCATTTGTTAGACATTGGAAATCGAAGGCCAATTAGATATATATAGTTTAGTGGATATGTAATCCTACCTAAGTTTTATTCATTTGAAAATCAATACAAGGAGGGTACCTAGGACCTTACTTCTACGGAGTTTACGAAAGAGAAAACCAAAAAGAAACGAACCTATGTACAAGAACATTTACGAATGAATCTATACAATTATTAAGAAAAAGACTATATCAATTTCAAACTAGGCAAGCTCCGTTTGTCGAGCCTCATTAGTCCCAAGATTTCTCCAGCCAGATCTCGTTTGGAAGTAATGTCTTGGAGGTCCTCTCTTTATATTCGGTATAAGCTAACCAATCTGCCACTAAATTCCCTTCTCTCCAAACGTGAGTAAAGGTAACTTCAATGATTTAGTTGCCAATGATTTATCTGCTCCAGATGATATTGTACATGCCAAGGGCCAGGTATATCTTAAGTTATTAAGTTAAATAGCAGCTGGTGGATCTACTTCAACCCAAACTTTTGTAATATTTGCCTAAATCCAGTGCTCAACTCTCTAATTTCAGCTTCTAGAAGGGTACAAGAGCCATAAGACTCATAATAGCAATAATCAC
Source organism: Fraxinus quadrangulata (assembly GCA_903798255.1). Lineage (NCBI taxonomy): Eukaryota > Viridiplantae > Streptophyta > Magnoliopsida > Lamiales > Oleaceae > Fraxinus > Fraxinus quadrangulata. The sequence goes on along the minus strand of CAIGRB010094285.1, from coordinate 122,737 downwards.
ATCACTTTTGCTGTCTCGAACCCCCCAACCAGCAGCCAAGTTTGTTTTGCCTTTTAGACTATAACAAATCAAACTAAAAGCAATAGAACAGTGTCAGGATACAATGTGCAAGACTTGACATCAATGGACATGGTGTTTTGTAACCAAGCAATCACTATGTCATTGCACCGGAGCCAATGTTCCATCAAGAAGCTGTTGGGATCTGCTGGCTCAGATAGGCTCCCATCAATGAAGCCGAGTTTGTTTTTTATTCGGAGGGCTCTCTTCATAGAATTGCTCCAGAACTATCATTACCACCAATGTAATAAGGGCTGCAGGGATCATTAGGATTTGAAACAGGATGGATGCATGGTGTTGGATTTGTGTTGGCATTTTGATCATCATTTGGATTTGGATTTGGATTTGTTGAGTCTCTCGTAGTGCTATGAGCATCAGCCATAGCCAAGGCTCTCATACCATATAACAAATCAAACTAAAAGCAATAGAACAGTACACAACAGAGAGATGATGAAATGATGATTCCACTAAAAATCTGTTGTATTAAATTTGTACAGCATTGTGAGATATATATTTAGTCAGTGAGAAGAATCTAGAAGAAGAAAATCTGTGCTATTTGCTATACAAAATAAATCTAATTGGCTATAGAAAAAGAATTACATAACCATAAATATTCTAACAAAAAGTGGTCCTGTTTGCTCGACTTGCAGAATTCTTCTATCCTCTGTCATCATTCACGTTTGTATGCTCCAAACTATGGCTTTCTTCCTGCTGATCCAGATTCCCATTAGCTAGCATTGGTTGCTGCTGGTCATCAATTGAGCTTGGTGTTTTAACATAGACAACCATCGGAATTGAGTATAAAAGTTCCAGCGTAGTGTTTCCTCTAATAAACCACTTCAGACTGTTTCTGAAAAGTGGATATCTGCTATGCAATTTTATATTTCTTTACCAGTTTCATTCTAATTTCCTATGCATTGATTTTAATACCATTGTCCAAAGAAATCTTTTATTTCCTTTTTCCCATTAAATTCTACAAGTTTTTAGTATAAGAAGATATGCACAGTAGCAATCAAACAATACAATTAAAAAAGAGGTCTTTGTACGTCTAAACTATGACAATGAACATTATATTGGCTGCACAATATTCTGCTTTATGCTAAATGGGAAAACAGAGAAATTCATTTGTAATATTACTTTGAAATCTTGGATATGTCTTCCAATCACTGGAAAAAGGCTGACTTCAACTATTGTAATGGTCGCATACCATAGACAAAAAAATAAAATTAAAAAATTTTGAAAGTCAGATTATAAGCTTTCAGCTATAGAAACAGAATATTGACAGTTCCCGAAGTAGAATTTTTTTCTTTTCAAATATATGCAAAAATGTACCCTCTCTATATTTACTTTAAATCCTTGTTTGACGCTGAAAATGCCACGAAATTTGATTATAATTGCCTTGCCTCCTATGGCATTCGTAATTTTGCACCTTAACTGTCAAGTTAAGGGCAGGTAATTGAATTGGAACTGCTCCATGCTAATATATAATTAACCAGCCTTGAGATTCGTATCTGTTGAACCTGAAAGAATATTAACTAGCCTAATATCAGTTAGTGTGAAATTGTCGAAATTGTGAAATATTTATAAGAATCAGTGATTTAAAAAAGTGGCTGTCAGATATCTAATACTGATGCACTGTGTTATATCTGACTTTGTGTCCATGAATATAGCAGGACCAGGGTCTCTTTTCCCCAGAAGGTTTTCTTTTGCCAAGCGAAGTACAGTAAGCTATTAAAACTCTTAAAATACCCAATGTGCATGCATGTTTTTACCTTTTTTTTTCCAAAATGATGTATTTTTCTTGATTGATTGACAGGTGATTCTGGAATAGAAGGAAAATTCAGCTTAAGGGTGGTTTCTCCGACTTTGTTGGCTGCAGAGAAGGAAGAAGCCAAGGCTGTTCTAACCTTGTTCTTGAAGAAACAGGGTTTAAGTAATGTGGTGGCAGCAAGAACTATCAACAAGTCAGATGCTTTTGTTGATCATCTAGTTTCACGGCTTCATTCCATTCACAAGTCTCGCTACTTAGTAGGTTTGGGTTCTAATTTTGTTTCTCCCCATAGAGTACACTTGAAAGCAATAACTTTCTTTTGAATTCCATTGTCAACCTCACAAATATTTCTTGGCATAGGTCGGGAACTTTCGACTCTTGAGATTCGGGAAGCTCTCATTCCGTACCTCGAGACACTCCTTGAGGAGTTCGGAGGCATTTTGGTAGATGTTGTGGAAAACTTTCCAGGACCACCTGTTGAGGAAAGATCAGAAGAAAATGTTCAGAATCAAACTGTAATAGAAACTTCAGTTGCATCAGTTTCTCCTTCCGTTGCTCCTGACTCGAGGAAGTTAAGAGCCTTGGCTCGAGTTAGTGACATCAGCCCAACTGGGAAGCTACCTTCACACATTGTCTACCTTGTAGATCTCGGCATGGAACTTGAGGCAATCAGGGAAGTGATACGCAAGTTCCCCGCTTTTGCCTACTATAGTTTGGAGGGGAAAATCAAGCCAGTTGTTGAATTTCTTCTTGATCTAGGCGTGCCGAAATCAGACATACCCACCATCCTAACCAAAAGACCTCAGCTTTGTGGAATTAGTCTCACTGAAAATCTGATCCCCACCATGGCATTTCTTGAGGATTTAGGTGTGGATAAAAGACAGTGGGCAAAAGTTATCTATCGCTTTCCACCTCTTCTCACTTACAGCAGACAAAAACTAAAAGCAACCGTGGATTTTCTCTATGAGATGGGACTCTCAGCCGAGAATGTGGGTAAGGTTCTCACACGCTGCCCAAATATTATAAGTTACAGTGTGGAGGATAAGTTGCGACCAACTGCTGAGTATTTCCGTTCGTTGGAGGTTGATGTTGCTGTACTTCTTCATCGATCTCCTCAAACATTTGGTCTTAGCATCGAGGCTAATTTGAAGCCGATGACAGAATTTTTCCTCGAAAGGGGGTATAGTTTGAGTGATATTGCAACTATGATCTCAAGATATGGAGCATTGTATACTTTTAGCTTGCCGGACAACTTGATATCGAAATGGGGATTTTTCTTGACCATGGATTATCCAAGATCCGAGTTAGTTAAGTTTCCGCAGTATTTTGGTTACAGTTTAGAAGACAGGATCAAACCTCGATATGAAATTATGAGAAAATGTGGAGTCAAGTTACTACTGAACCAGTTGTTGTCTCTCTCAGAAGAAGACTTCCATAAACTTCTGAAGAAAAAAATGGAAAAAATGCTTGATGATTGACTTCCATGCATTGTATGTAGTAGATACAGTTCAATATTAAAGGGTGTAGTATGCGTTCATTGAAGATAAGAACTTCTTGATTCGGTTTCACTTTGATGATATGGTGTTTAATTGTAATGAACATTACATTAGCTGTTTTTTCAAGACTTAATCAAATATGTGAACAATTTTTGTTATAAACTGAAGAATGTTTGGAAATTCAATTGCTGAATATTTTGCCTACAAAGGTCCACTGCTCACAGATCGACAGGCCATCCACCCCAGAAATATTTAAAATTCTAACCATTGACAATTCACAAAATAACATAGTAATAAACATGTCACTGACATCTGATCAGAAAGGAGGCAAATAGTTCATGCTACCCAAAAAATAAAATAAAAAACTTAATTAATCACTTGAAGATCCATCATCATCTTCGTGCTCTCTTACAATGCTCTCAACAAACTTCTTCCTGATTCCATCAAGAACAGCTTGTTGGGATTGCTCTCCTCCACACTGGCCATCATTGAGCACGGGATCCATCTGGCAGAGAACTAGAGCAACACCTGGAAGATTAAAATATGCAATTCCATCACATTTCAAGAGAAATTGAGCAAAAAAGTAGAAAGACATAAGAACCCTAAATGTTCGTTAGACTATAAGAGGCAAACAAATTGAACCTCTTTAAAGAGGTATTAACGAATATGGTGAGCTTGTGTTATTTTCAGGACCGTCTTTCTTCCTTTCCTTTTTTATCTATTTTAATAATTTAACAAAACTACAAATAACAGCCCTTCAAATATTATTTTCCACTATTTTTCTTTACTCCTCTCCCTTGCATTTCAACCTATTCATTCTGAGAAGAATAGCACATTTAACACGACATGAACTCTGTTCGACCGTCAGAATTGAGAACACCAATAAAATTTAGTGAATTGAAGAATTATTCTCGTCTATACCAGAACAAGTTCAAGTAAAACCAATCTAGCGTATTGTTTTTGATAAGTTTAGTTAATTTTAGCTTTAATCTGAGCTTCAGTCCTTTTTTTTTTTAAGTTCATTAGATTAGAAAAACTTTACAATGTTTCTCTCTTCCTTTTTAAGGACATTGTATGCGAAGTTTGAGAACCAGTGATTTTACTCCATTTGACTTGGAGATCGAATGAATATTCAACATTCGAAAAATACAACTGTTGGAAACACATCAAAAATAGAAAGAAGAAAACATGGCAGACAAAAATCCGAATCAAATAGTCATTAGGGCTAATTTGGAAGCAACACAACCGAATGTGGCTGCAGCTAATGAAAATGCAAGGCCAATGGAGGAGTGTATAATTCCACTGATTGTGGAAAGCCAATCTAGCATAGTATATCCAGTATTTGGCCAGACAAACTTTCACATGAGGACTGATGTGATCGACATGTTCCAAAACACACTACAAGATTTCTAGATATATGTGCAATTATCAAATATCCAGGGGTGTCCAGTGAAGCAATCAGACTAAGGTTTTTCCCATACACATTGAGGGACTCAATCAGAGAATGATTAGACACTTGTCCACCTCGGAAATTACTACATGGAACCAATTGAGTCAGAAATTCTTTAACAAATATTTTCCGCAGAAGATGATTACAAAGCTGAGGGACAAGATTACCACATTCCAACAACTGGCCTCAGAATGCTATTCAGAGGGTTGAGAACATACAAGGATTTACTCCGCCAATGCCCACAACACGAATTGCAGAAATGGCTTCAGGTGCACTACTTCTACATTGGTTTGAATCCAACAAGCAGGGTTAACGTAGACTCTGCATGTGATGGTTCTATTACAAAAATAAATGCGGATCAAGTATACCAAATCATGGAGCATCTAGCATTCACCAGTGCACTTTGGCCTACGGAAAGGACGAGTGGAAAGATAGCCGCTAAGGTATTCGAAGTTAATTCTTTGACAGCAATTTCAGCACAAATGGCATCACTGGCACAGAAGGTGGATCAGATGAACGTGGCCCAGGTAATAGGACCTAAATGCAAACATTGTGGAGAGAACCACGAGAGTGTTGATTGTAATGTAGGATCTCCTTTTGTTCAGACAATAGAGGATGTGAACTACGCTCAAAATTTTCAAAGACAGCAACACAATCCAAATCCTAACACCTATTACCCAGGCTGGAGAAACCACCCC
>CAIGRB010094285.1:104198-116461 GCA_903798255.1 Fraxinus quadrangulata | reverse complement strand
GATACAAAGAAGGAAATCTCACCTTAAGTGGTTGCTCCCCACACCAACAATCATCCCAAAAGCTGATAGTATTACCATTACCAACAATAAATGTCAACCTATCCCTAAAAACGCTCCAGCCTCGCCGAATATGCCGCCACAAACTCACCCCGTAAGGACCACGTTTTTCACCGGAGCACCATCCCCCCTCCGTAACACCATATTTTGCCCCTATAATAATCCTCCAAAAGCTTTCCCTTTCCACCCCAAAACGCCACAGCCACTTACCCAACAAAGCCTTATTATATAATATAAGACTTCTCAAGCCGAGACCACCAACTCCTATTGGAGAGCAAACCGCCTGCCACTTGACCAAGTGCAGCTTCTTCTTCTCTCCTAATCCTCCCCACAGAAACTCCCTTTGGAGCCTTTCTAATATATACATTTATATTTTATATGGTTTCAATATGTGTTCTATCACTTGTTAATGCATTTATCATGTTTACATATTTCATAGAGAGATAAAAGGGTCACATAAGGGGAATAGATTTGATCGATATATAGATACGCTTTCAATTAAATTAGGAACATTAACCAATATGAAAGATTTCAAATTGTCACGCTAAAAATGGAATAATAAGGAGGATTCGACATCTTAGCAATACATCTCACATATTTGAAAAACACATTTACTTACTTTCATTAGTTTAATTGATAATTTAGGTATTAATATAGAAAAAATCACAAAAAATGTTTGCTATTCGATTAAAGTTGCAATTAATTTTAACTTGATCAAACACATAGTTATCGTGGGTTTGACACTATATTCATCATTATATTACTTGACCACGATCCCGTGCACTTGCAGGTTTTCAAAAGATTACAATCAAACAAATTTTAAAAATATATCAGAATCAGCAGAACCTTAGCAAGTGATACAGTGGCCAAAAGCATCTCTTTTGCGAAATTCTGAGACATGTCCAGCCATATGTGATCACAAATAAAGAGTGTGGCAGTTGCATGGCCATAACTTCTGCTCTCCAATGACCCACTGGTTTTGAAAAAGATATTTTATGCCCCATTTTCCTTTATTTCTATATTATTTTGGGAGGCCACGGGTAGGAGGTTGATAAGGTATTGGCTAAGGGAAGCACTCTTAGATAAGTGTGTGGTGGTATTTTATTGATCTCAACCCATGAGAAACAATTCACTGAGAACTGTATACTTTTCTATTCATAGAGAATCCTGTTCCTACCTTTATCAGAGACACATTTAGAAGATATACACACAAATTTTTTTGAATCCCACTAATCAGTTTCAAGTTCTCCCAAACTCGTCCACATTTTGAAAAGTCAACTTACATCTTACTTTAACACCATTTCCAACATTGCAAGATATTGGTTGTCCCATAGACACTGCTCAAAGAAATGTCTGAATAACCTAAAGGGTAACTAATCATTTTAAATCAAAAAAATACACGTACTGGTAAAAAATATATTTAAGGGGAAGGAGAGAAAGATATGTACTTTCGGGAGTGCATCTCCGACCAAAATTATGGAGCCCCACGTAAGTTGCCTTAACAGCACTATTGTTATAAACAAGCAGTGTGGGAAGATTTCGATCTGGATAGTTAGGAATGCACTCTGTGGATATAATTCTGACAAATTTTGTTGCAGTATATCTTGTTGCCAGTGCTTCTATACACTCCAAAAGCAGCCGGCACTCTGGAAATCTATCAAAAGAATAACAGTTAATAAGGGAATTCTGGATGTTGCCAATATTAAATTCGGTGCTAACCCAAATAAGAACACAATCATTAGTGCGCTTGATAAGTACTATACCCATCCTTGTACAACATCACGACTACCCAGACATCAGGAGGAGCTTGTGAAACTTCACGGACAAAATCTGATCCTGAAATTGGAACCACCGAACCAAACCGGGAAATCTTGACCGCTTCTCTCATTTCCGTCAATCTCTTCTTCCTATGACAATTAGCATAAAACAAATTAGAAGAGTTACTTTCTCATCTCGGGTTCTACAATCATTATGAAATTTTCCTTTTCCTTTAAGAAATCAATAGTGGTATTTTATTGATCTATACGCTTATCTTCTACGCGGTCTCTCCTTCGCTGTTAGTCACTTAGTGCTACTTTCCTTGTTTACCCATGACCAAAGGGGATTCTTGTTGGCTGATGAAATGGGAAACATGGCAATCCTCCTCTTTTTTTAAAAAATATTACTGGAATTCTTTGTCTTCTATCTCAACATAGTAACCAAAGATGCCAAAAGAAATATCTACAACCTTTCACCCCTGAGAATTCTGTCTTGTGCCCCAAAATGAAATTCTGATGAACAATAAATCATCTTCACAGCTTTTTCAGCCATTCATTACTCCACCATTGTTAACTTCGAACTCGACTTCCCATAAAACATCTTAAACAAAAATGGTGAATTGATCTCCCTCTGTTTTCAAGGTCGAGTGAAAAAGAGCAATTTTGCTACATCACCTCCAAGTCCAAAGAAATAAAATAAAATAAACGGACCCACAAAGAGAAATCCATGGTGGCCTCTATTACACTACACTGTTTGATTCCTTCTATCGAAAATAAAGAACGAAAAGTTGATTTTGAGAACGGAACGAGTTCCTTCCACTATTATTATTACTACATTAACACAGCTGGTAAAATGAGCATATGTGCAATTTACCTCTAGAATTAGGTTCGTGTTCAATAGCCAAATCATGAACCAGCCAAGTTAACAACAGCCCCATTTCCAACTAACACCAAGTTTACTTCTAATAAAATTATTTACTAAAATCGAATTCCTATTTCCTTTATCTATCACGGAAAATATCCAACCATGTTTCCTCGGCTGATAGAGCGAATTTAACCAAATTAAATGAATTGACATCAGGAATATACCTGAGGGACATTTCTTAATAATTTCCATGAAAAAGGTCTTACTGGAAACAAAGTCAAATAATGGAAAAGAGAGCATTACCTGTACTCTTGGAGGAAGCGATCGTCGTCGAGATCATCCTCAAGATCTTCTAACTCTTCCTCTGTTTTCTCATCTATCCATGCCTTGTCTTTATCCTTGGAATCTTCGTCATCGGCGGGGGTGAAAGCCGGGGGCTTGAACGGCGCTGGCTTCGGCGGGAGGTTCCCTAATTTTCTCTGAATGTCGTCCCACTGCGTTGAGGATCCTTCTACATCCTTGTACACGAAGTGGTAATCTCCCATTGCCTTCTGCTCTGATGTGGGGTTTCTCTGGATTAGATGGACCGATCGATCGGTGGATTCAGGAAAAGGCAAAGGGCAGAGGGAGAGAGAAAAGGGTAAAAGCGAGTAAGTCACTGCTATACTTTAAAATGTTTCACACGGACAATCTCATTATCGAATCGATTTTTATTTTAGTTCATTTTCTTGATTTAAGTTGAATCTCAAACAAAATCAATTTTACTCAAAAATATTACAAAGTTCAATGACTATTTGAAATTATTTTAAAATTCAGCGAGTAAAGTTTAATGAATGTATAAATTTAGTGACTAGTGAAATATGGTGACTTAGTGATAAGTATAATACGTTAAAAGTCAATGACCACTCGAAAATATTTTAAAGTTCTACGACTTATGAAATACAGTGAATGAGTGAAAATATAAAATGTTAAAATTCAATGACTACTCGCATTTTTTTTTTTTAAGTTTGATGAGTAAAACTTGGTAGGACTATAATGACTAATGAAACATTTAACCCACAAAAAGTTAAGAGAGCAAAAATTCTCATTTAATTATTAAGGGAAACCAAGTTATTAGTACTATTACAAGTTAGTCCTCAACTTACTCTTTTAGCCCCTGTTTGGCCCCATTTTAGTGGGTTGAAAATTTTTAGAATAGTGATTGATGGGAGAATGTGTGGTGAAAATATTTTAAATTTGTGTGTAATATTATTTTATTTGACAAATGTGTGATTAAAATGAAGACAAAAAAAATTAATGTAATGAAATAAAATTTAATGGAGCTCAAACGGGAGCTTAGTAACACAATTTAGTTTTTAGCCCTTAATTCTCGTTATTTACGAAAGGGTTTTATTACTTGCACCTCAGGGATGTACACGGGTGTGCAGTCTCGAGGTCCACAATTTTTTTTTATTGAACATGGCTCCTATTATGAAGGGTTGTACACCAAATAGCAAAATCCTTTCTAAAATATGTTTTTCTATTTTTTTTTTTCATCACACGTTCTTCACGACTTAGAGCCTATTTGAGCTCTCTTTTTTTCCTTTTTTATAATATATTTTGAAATAGTAAATTGATAAAAAATATATGACTAAAAATAAAAGAATTTTTTTTGAATTTTGTATAATATTATTTTATTAAAAATGTGATAAGAAATGAAGAAAAAAATGTATTTTTTAAAAGGATAGGATGAAACGTGGTCTTAGTAACGAGAATACTACCCGGTAGAAAATAGACATAATTTAGGCGAAGTCGTCAACTTCAAACCGGAATTAAACCACTACCTCACCGTCGGTAACCCCAGCCATCGCCGGGGAGTATAAAACAATTGTATTTGACGAGCCAATTCATACTCCAACATCTATATATGTATGTTTATCTTTGGATTTGCGCGTAATTAAGTACATAAATGGATATACTGTTCGCTCAGATCCAAGCGGACCTCCGTTCCAACGATGCCCTCCGTCAGTCCGGCGCCCTTCTCCAAGCCCTTCAGCAGTCCGCCGCGGGACGCGACATCTCCGTTATCGCCAAGTCCGCCGTTGAAGAGATCGTTGCATCCCCTGCTTCCGCCATCTCCAAGAAGCTTGCTTTTGACCTAATCCGCTCCACTCGACTCACTGCTGACCTATGGGAAACTGTCTGCACTGGCATTCGCAACGATCTGGACTTCCCTGATCCCGATGTTACTGCCGCTGCTGTCTCTATTCTCGCGGCCATCCCGTCCCATCGGCTTGGCAAGCTCATTTTGGACTGCAACAAGGAAATCTCCAGCTGCTTTGACTCTCCCAGTGACAACCTCAGGTTCTCTATTACTGAAACCCTCGGCTGCATCCTTGCTCGTGATGACCTCGTAACATTATGCGAGAACAACATTAATTTGCTGGATCGTGTCTCCAATTGGTGGACCAGAATCGCCCAGAACATGCTTGACAAATCTGATGCTGTTTCGAAGGTTGCATTTGAGTCCATAGGCAGACTGTTCCAAGAATTCGAATCAAAAAGAATGAGTAGACTGGCAGGTGATAAACTAATTGACAGTGAAAACTCAGTTGCAATCCGATCCAATTGGATTACTTCGATGGTAGATTTTGTGTGGAAAAGGAGAAATGCTTTGATGGCTCGATCATTAATTCTTCCAGTAGAGAGCTTTAGAGCCTCAGTTTATCCATTAGTGTATGCAGTGAAGGCTGTGGCTTCTGATTCAATAGAGGTTATCAAGAAACTATCAAGGTCATCAAAGAGCAGCAGTGATGGTACATTGGAGTCGGGGAATGCAGAGAGGTTTGTAGGAGTGTCAGATGTAGTGTCGCATTTGGCTCCATTCCTGGCATCATCATTGGATCCTGCCTTGATATTCGAGGTGGGGATTAATATGCTGTACTTGGCTGATGTTCCTGGTGGAAAGCCTGAGTGGGCTTCGACTTCAATTATTGCAATTCTTACACTTTGGGATAGGCAGGAGTATTCTTCTGCGCGCGAGAGCATTGTCAAAGCTGTCGTTACCAACTTACATCTCCTTGATCTCAGTATGCAGGTTTGTGAATTTCAGTTGACATGATTAGCAAGTTACTCTCAGACCATCTCTGTGATTTCTAAATGCTAACTAAGACAGATGGTTCATTTATTACGTCAGTTCCATATAGTTAAAGAAAGAGTGGAAGTGCCAATATAAGATAGTTGAAACAACCAGGCCCCAATCCCCACAACTAAAGTCCAGATTAGAAACTAATGCTGCACAGATCATGTGTGAACATGGTGATGAATGTAGAGCATGCCATGTTTGTCAAGCAACCAGAAGGCATGTTCCTAAAACAAATCCTAGAGCAACCCTAAAAATCAGAAATATAAATCCAGTTTCAGGACAAAGGGTTGGAGCTCTTGCATTGCAGATTGTGAAGCAATCTGAAGAGTTAACTATCTGCATCGTAATATGAATTGAATTTACTTTGTATTTTTATGTCAGGGCCAGCGTGCCCAATTATTATGGTTATGACAGTGACACTTGATGATGTATGAATCTTGGCTTACTATTATATCATAATAACGCCTCATATAAGAATTAAGGTTTTAAGAGATAAAAAAGTTTTTTAATTCATATCTTGTGTATATGAAGCTTCTCCTTCCTCTATATATAAGCTGCCAAGGTGATCTTGATTAGGCCAGGGTCGTCACCTCAGAAGTAGACACTCCTTGTCCTTTCTTGGTGGGAAAACAAGAAATCTCTCCTTGTCCAAACTCCAAGATCCCCTCTCATCTTTTGGTTTAATGAAGATCATGTGGTCTGCCTTTCCCACTTCATTTAAATATCTTTCATTCTTCTATGAAGTTATTTCCTTTTTAGTTTTACTGCAGTATTATTTTACCCTAGAATATGTTTTTGGGAAAATTCTTTTGGCTATACTGAATATTGAACACTCCCACCCCCAGCATAGTACGAGAATATTGGTTCTGTCACTGCTGAGATAGTTATGCTTCACTATTATCAGATAGTTTGATACACAAATATTATGTTTCCAATCTTGAATTTCTTGCTTATATAATTAGCAGCAGCTAATTTCTCAGATAGAGTCAAGGTTTTGAGCACATTTTGATGCATCATTTTTCAATATTGTAGGTTTCTTTGTTTAAAAGGTTGCTTCTTATGGTGAGAAACTTGCGGGCAGAATCAGATCGCATGCATGCCTTGGCATGCATATGTCGAACTGCTCTCTGTGTCGATCTCTTTGCTAAGGAAAATGTTCGAAGAGGTCAAAAACCTATTCCAGGAACTGATATTGCTTCACTTTTTGAAGATGCTAGGATAAAAGATGACCTCAACGGTGTAACTAGTAAAAGCTTGTTTAGAGAAGAATTAGTTGCCATGCTGGTAGAAAGTTGCTTCCAGTTGTCCTTGCCATTGCCTGAACAAAAGAATTCTGGTAAGGAGAGTCGGGTGATTGGAGCATTAGCCTATGGTACTGGTTATGGTGCATTGAATTGGACTGAACCAGCTCTGGAAGTGGTGGAAGTTTGTAGGCCATGTGTTAAATGGGACTGCGATGGCCGAACATATGCCATTGATTGCTATTTAAAGTTGCTTGTTAGGCTTTGCCATATTTATGACACCAGGGGTGGGGTTAAAAGAGTCAAAGACGGAGCATCTCAAGATCAGATACTGAATGAAACACGCTTGCAAAATTTGCAACGAGAACTTGTTAGAGATCTCCGTGAGGTTTGTAATGCTTGGTGAAGTATCAGAATTGTTACTTCAAGTTTCAGTGAACTCTTTTGGTTATTGTGCAATATAATGGTTGTATTTTACAGGTGCCCTGGTGCAACTTGATTTTATTTGTTTTGTATTGCAACTGGTCATATTAGGAACAGACCTTTTAAAACACGTGGTGGATTTTTGGAGTGTAGCCTGTATTCATGGCTGAGATTGAATTATCTTTGAGTGATACTGTAGCTTTCCAGCTTCTAATTATAGCCAAACTGGAGTCTTATGTTTGTGCATGACTCAGCTATAGAAAACTTTCTTTGTTTTATTGGAACACCCTGTGGGTCTAAAGAGAATGAACTTTGCTAAATTTCTTTTAGTTTCTTCTGTAAATTTATCATTATATAAACATATTCCATTTGGCAGGTTAACACTCCTAGAATCTGTGCACGTCTGATTTGGGCTATTTCAGAACACATTGATTTAGAGGGTTTGGACCCTCTCCTTGCTGATGATCCAGAGGACTCCTTAAACATTATTGTATCGAATATCCACAAAGTTCTATTCAACATTGACTCGTCTGCAAGCACTACAAATCGCCTCCAAGATGTTCAGGCAGTTCTTCTATGTGCTCAGCGTTTGGGATCTCGTAATGCTAGGGCTGGGCAGCTGCTGACTAAAGAGCTTGAAGAGTTCAGGACCAATCCCTTGGCTGATTCTGTCAATAAGCACCAATGCCGTTTAATCTTACAGAGAATCAGATACGTTTCTAGTCATCCTGAAAACAAGTGAGCATGCTATCCTAATTTTTTTAATGGTAAAAATGAAAAAAATAGGATTTCTTTATGTGATCTCAAATATGAATTTTCTACGAGGAATTATTTATTTGAGACAACTGTTTTGTATGCTTGTGTACACTCTATATGTATATACTTGCTCTCACACACCCAGGCACACTGAGTGCGTGCACGTGTGTACATGCGCATCTACATAGAATTATGTAGCAATTTAAAACTACGTGATTATTATATGTGAAATAGTGGATGGAAATTCTTTAGATAATACTATTGTATGTCTTAATTCAAATTTCTAAAGATCAATAAAAGGCGTAATTGGGTATACAAGGCATTTTTCCTTTGTGAGTGCCTCACCATAAACCACAAAAAATGTCAAAAAATTATTAAAATGCAAAATAAGCTAATAAATCATAAATAATCTGCAAAATTCATAATACAATAATTTAATGTGTGAAAACAATCAAAAGAAAGACTTACAAAGTAACCAAAAAAAAAAAAAAAAACTATTGTTTTAGTTAGTGGAGGCAATGGACTATTCCCTACACGGGTCGACCGGAATCAAAATTTTTACTAGTTGACAGTCCCAAAATGGGTCGATCATAATTTTTATATTTTATGGGCACACACATAAAGGTAAGTAAATAAGTGTTGAGAATTAAGGAGTTCACGCCTAACAAGCCTTGAGACGGTGTTGTCAGGCATAGGCCTCCAAAAATTGCTTCACAGTTAGTGCTTTGAAACGTTTTTTTTGCTCACCTCACTCTAAGACAGGCCTCAATTCAATTTTAAGCCATGCTAAAGAATGTATTGTGTGACATGTCAGTGTTCTATACTGTCATAACTTTCTTGAGCACTGGATGATGACAAAATCTGCAATGTTATATTGCATGCAACTTAGGACTCATGATATAATTCTGATCAAACCATTAGATTGCAATGGTCGCAACTTAAGACCATCTGGTAATTGGTCGAACTAGAATTTCTCAGTAATCAACAGCCTCTCATCTATATGGACCACTGAGCATAGGAGAGTTCTAAACTAAATCTAAGATTGAGCCAAGGTTTAGCATTAAATTTCATTATATGAGATGTACAAGCTCTTTTCTATATTTAAAATTGACAAAAATACTATGCTTAACACTTAATATAGTTTTCGAACCTAAACGTTTTTTTTTCATTTTTAATTTCAAAATCTGAAAGAGAAATAAAATACCCAATCCTTTTTAAGGCTCAAATTGGCCAATTTATCTAACGCAAATGCAGTTCCAATAGTAATAATAAACATACCCTAAGAGCAAATCTAATAAATATTCCAGTTATAGTTCTTCATTTTGGACTTTTTTAAATATATTTGGAAAAGTTAAAATTTGTAAATAATTAAATTTAATACTTATTTTAAGGAAACTCACTTCATTAATAAATATAACAATAAAAATTATATGAATAAATTCAACTTACATTAATGGCAGTCATTTTTTTTAAAGTAATAAACTAAAGCATGAAGCTTTATAGTGTAGGGTAATAAACAGTAAGAATCTAAGCCAAAATCCTTCTATATTGAATTTATGATTATTTGACAATTGGTCAAACCAGAATTTCTCAGTAATCAACAGCCTCTCATATATATGTTTTGGCTTAGTGTAGGAACCACTGAGTATAGGAGAGTTCTGCCGAGTATTGTTTGATTTTGCCCGTGTTGATCTTTCCCACCTGCTGTTCAAATTTATTTGGTTGACACGTGCTCTAAGATTGGGTGTTTTATTTTCTAAAGTTAAGCTAAGATTGAGCCAAATTTTGGCAACTACCACTGGAAAGTTTGAAAAAGGGTCTTTGTTGCTTAAGCTCGACCAAAAAAATGGCTTACTTTATGACACTTATATTATTGATCACAACTGTATTCATCAGACCTGAAATTCTGCATGCAACATTGTGCAGCTTGAAACCTTTCAACTCAATTCTTCATTTTCCTTGGGTGAATAATGTTGATTTGTTTTTGTTTTTCAGATGGGCTGGGGTTAGTGAAACCAGAGGAGATTATCCATTTAGCCACCACAAGCTGACTGTTCAGTTCTATGACGCATCTGCTGCTCAGGACCGAAAACTGGAAGGATTGATTCATAAGGCTTGTTTAGAACTGTGGCGGCCAGATCCCAATGAATTAACTCTATTGTTGACAAAGGGAGTTGACTCGAGTTTGCTCAAGGTTCCTCCTAGTGCATACACGTTGACTGGTAGTAGTGATCCTTGTTATGTCGAAGCATATCACTTGGCGGATCCAAATGATGGAAGGATTACTCTGCATTTGAAGGTTTGGACGTATTCTCTTAGCTGTTTGCTGATGCTGCCTTGAGTAGGGCTGCGAAGGAATCAAACCAAGTCTTGTTGAACGACTTGGACTTGTGTTGTTTGATTAAAGAACTAATTTGTTTTAAATTATAAGTCGGCTAAGCTTGAAAATAATCGTTGAACTTCTCTAAGGAATGAACTGAGCCCTAGCATCTCCTGTTTTGCTCTGCTTGTTCAAGAACAAAGGCTTATTAGTCTAACGTAAGATGGTATACAATGTAAATCATGCACGTCATGATTCTTATTAGTAAACCAGGACCAAAATTTGATATGCAGCTCGAATGGTTAGGATAGCAGAAACTGTAGCTTCTTTGAATCTTATAATGATATTGTCCTCGGTGCTTTCAATGCGAGAGTATTTGAATTTCAACTGAAAATATGTCACTTTCTGCATTAGAAGTGGAAAAAATAATTAAAACAGAAGCATTCATGATCTCATCTCAAATAGTCCCTTGGCCCATTTACACCTCACACTCTGTGAGTGTGCGTGCCTGTGTGAGTTCATGTGATTGTGCTTGATTGCATATACTTGCACCCGCGCTTTGCAACTGCTCCTTTTTGTCTATCTAGATTATTTCTTTTCCAGGATTGCAAATCTTCCTCCTGCTACTGGTGGATTAGTTTCATAGTTTTGTTCTTTTCATTTTACAGATTATTTATTCAAGTGAAAAATGTATATTTTCCGCGAAACTTCTTTTAAAGATTACTGTCATTTTTCATATATGTATAAAAAATAATCTATCCACTAATGTTTCTGATACTAATTCACAATTTTTTTCTATGCCTGTTCATAATATTGTTTGCCTTAAGTCACGATAAGTTTTTGCGTTCAAAATTCTATCCTTTCTCTCATTTTTTGTTTCTATCTTAACATGTCACTTCAAGTTTTCTAAGAATTTATATTATTAACACTGTTGTTTTGCAGCTAAGTTGTCATCGTAGTAACAATTCAAATGTTTGCAGGTTCTGAATCTTACAGAAGTTGAACTAAATCGGGTGGATATTAGAGTTGGGCTGTCTGGTGGGTTATACTATATGGATGGATCTCCTCAAGCTGTGCGACAGTTACGAGATCTTAATTCACAGGTTGAGTTGTAACATTATCCTGTTGCATCAGTAAAACTTGATCATATATTTTTAACAAGAAAAATCATATCTTTCAGGAACCAGTATTATGCAGTGTGACTGTTGGTGTTTCCCAATTTGAGCGATGTGCTCTTTGGGTCCAAGTTTTGTACTATCCCTTCTATGGTAGTGGTGCTCCTGCAGATTATGAAGGGAACTATTCAGAAGAAGATCCACAAATCATGAGACAAAAAAAAAGTCTGAGGCCTGAATTAGGAGAACCTGTGATTTTAAGATGTCAGCCTTACAAAATTCCCCTTACTGAGCTTCTTTTACCCCACAAAATTTCACCCGTAGAATATTTCCGCCTATGGCCTAGTTTCCCTGCTATAATAGAGTGTACTGGTATGTATACATACGAAGGAAGTGGTTTTAAGGCTACTGCAGCACAGCAGTATGGGGAGTCACCTTTCCTTAGTGGCCTGAAATCTCTGTCTTCTAAACCGTTCCATAGAGTTTGCTCGCACATCATTCGCACTGTTGCAGGATTTCAGGTTTGTTTACTTCATTACTACACTTCCACTGTTCAGGTAGACATGTTTTGTTTATCTTCGTAGATATCCAATTGTTTTATCTTC
>CAIGRB010094285.1:57356-97306 GCA_903798255.1 Fraxinus quadrangulata | reverse complement strand
AAATAAATACCTTATTTTTGCATTAATTAAATTTAAAATTTAATTTTTGAATTGTGCATAGTTAATCCTTATTATGAATTTTTTTATTTTATTTTATTTTTATTTTGTTGGTAAAAGGATGTTATTCTATATACAACATCGTGGCTCGCTGGGCCAAATACCCAAACACGGTTGGTTATCAATTGAAGCAAATTAGAGCAATCCGAACCGGTCCACTATTTTATTAAGAAAACTTAAATTACGTTAGACTTGGACCAATCAGAATAATTCTTTTTTTTGTCGAATATTCGCGATTAGAATGTTATCGGGTTCGAATTCTATTGGGTCTTGGAAACCAAATTATACCGAAACTAATCTCCTCCTACAAATTTGGTTTCCAACGTTAATTAGATGGATATCAATCTGCTACCTGCCTGGCTGCTTGAATTGTGAAGTCGATCAGCCCCCATATTTCATCCTCAATCTCCTCGCAAACTGCGAGATCTGCTGCCACTTACTTTTCACTAAAATTTTGTCTTTCTTCTCCATTTTTCCCTGTTCCTTTAATAATTCTTGTTTCTCTGTAAATATATACAGTGAATTCAGAAATTTCCCATCTCCCAAAACCCTAAATTGGAATTGCATCAATTTGAATTGGTTCCATTCTAATCATGGATAAGTTCTCAATCACGAATTACCTGCCTTTGTTTTTCATCATGTATTTCATCATCTACCTCAATGCCTACTTCATTCTTTTCCGGACGTGGACCCGGAAGCTCCGGCCCGAAGCTTCAAGCTGTATTATTTCCTTAGCTCACGGTACTCCAGCCGTGTTTTTAGCCGCTTACGCCATACTATCCGACCCGACCCGAAACTTCGGTTCCCCTAACACCTCGTTTCAGAACCTTGTTCTTGAATACAGCATTGCATATTTCTTGATGGATCTTTTACATTACTTGGTATTTTACCCCGGAGACATTCTCTTCATAGGCCACCATTTGTTCACTCTCTTCGTGTTCATGACATGTCGATACTTGGTTTATCACGGTGCATATGCGATCCTGGTGCTCTTGATTCTTGCGGAGGTCACGAGCTTATGCCAGAACGTTTGGACACTGGCGAGTGCACGAAAATCAGATGTGAAGTTTGCAGCTAAGGTGTGTGAAGTATTGTCCCCTCCGTTTTATGCTTTTTACTCTGTGGTGAGAGGTTTGATGGGACCTTATTTTGTTTATCGAATGTTTGTGTTTTATCTGAGTGGGGTTGCGAATAACGTGATTCCTAAATGGGTTTGGATATCATGGATCTCTGTTATTGTGACGGCTATTTCTGCTAGCATATTGTGGATTTCAAAGCTATGGATTGAGTTGTATAGTGAAAGGAAGAAAAAGGTAGAATAGAAAATTAGATAGAAATAGAAAATTTGAATTGGGAGATTTTAGTTCCATTTGTGTAATGTTCTAAAAGGTAAATGAATTCTTTTCCGTTATTCTGCATTATGCATAATGATTGTTGAGTTATTGAAATGTAATTGTGGAAGCATACCTTTTTAAACTTCATATAAAATACACGTTCTGCACAGATGAATGTCTTTGTAGTTTTGTTGTAATGTACTACTCAGATTGGTGTAGTGAATATTTAGTTGCCCATGTAGCTTATAATAGACTAAGAATTTTTACTGATTATGATTTCCTTGAATGTTTTCGGGATTTGACACTTGATAGAGACACAATTGACATATACTAATTATCTTGTTTTCTAGTGGGTAAAATACTAAAATATATTGTTTAGGTGGAAAAACTTTAGAATTTGTAGTTGTAGACTTGCTTGTTTTGTAGTTTTCCTTGTCTAGTTGTTATTCTAGTTATCACAGCTGACAGGACAGAAAGCCTTACTCCAATCTTAGGACTGTGTACACGATTTTCATATTTTTGTATCCAACAAGGTAGTTCTTCACGGTCACAGAGGTGACAGATCGAGTATCTTATGTTTCTTGATTTTGGCGACTTTTATACACGTCTTCAGGTTAGTTAAACACTGAAGGACTGGATAGCTAGACAAGAATACGGGATTTAGCATTTATGTAAATTGCTCAATGCAAAGCTAAAGAAAAGATTGTTATCGTATGATACAGTTGCTTAAATTACTCAAAACGTGAGTTCTTGCGAGGCAGCCTTTTATTTTGGAGTTGGGGGAGGGAGAGATGAAATACGCGTAGACATGAAATATTTTTATTATTTGTAATGAAGGAAAATTTTGATCGATTTCTTTGTTTGATGGAAAGATGGTGTGAACTTTTTGGTCCAGACTGAAACTTGTGGTATTTTTCCAAGTCAGACTTCTTTCTCTTTGTGCTGGGAAATTTCCTCGATTTTGTTGGTTTTTTTTTTTTTTGGTTTATGTGGGTTGTTATACAAGCTTTTCCCTCCTTTCCTAACCTTGAGATCACTTATTGTGTGATAATTATTGAGATAAATATTAAAAAAGATGTGCCTAGGATTTGAAACACAGTGTGTGCAACTAAAAGCATTGTAATAAAAGCAGTAGGTGAATGAATGGTGAGAATGTTTGCTGTAGTCATGTTGAAAATCAAAATAAAGGTAGCATATAAAACTAACAGAAACAGTTTATTTCTCTCCGGCTGGTTTTATGACATTTGAAGCCGTTTGTTTGAAATGCTGGTCTAACACTTATCAGGCAGGACTCATGAACTTCCCCACGAAATTACTATATTTTCTTTCAAACTTGCTTCTATTCAACTTGCGGAGATGCTTAAGAGTAGAAGTGATAGTCTTTCGCTTGCGCCTGGCAGTATGATATTTCTTAGCCCTTGAATAGGTAATAATATAAAGGCCAAGTATGATGCAAATTTGCATGGACATAAAGTCAGTAACAGTACAAAACTCCCAAAAAAGTATTTGCTTCAGATACCCAATTTATTTGAGTCAATTTCAGCCAAATATTCGAACTTGATCCAATAGTCAAATTATAAATATAAATAGACTAACTTGTTTTACTCGTAGAGTAGATCGTCGTGGTATATTTTGAATTTCAAAATCAATTCCAGATGAATAAGAAATTGCGGTCCAAAGAAAAGATAAAAAACTGGCCGAAAATTTTGCCCAACTCCATTGCTCACCTAGCGCTCGAGCGACAAGTTGGAGACAAAGTTTCTGATGAATAGGAATCACTGTCGTTTGAGCAAAAGGCCAACGACAGCAAGGGACGCTTCCTTTCGTGAAAATTGTTGAGTTTGGGGCATGACACTTCACTACCCACCTCTCATTTTCTATAAATATGATCATTTGGATGTTCATTATGCATTCTGTATCATTTGCATTGAGCATTATATCAAAAACTTTCCAAAAATTATCATCTTGAAGATGGAAGAATTTCATTTGAATTCGTGGTCGTTTGTGGTTTGAAGTGTTTCTACCGCAAATTATATCCGTTGTATTTTGGGAGATAAGTTCCATAATCCGTTAGCACCGTTGTGGTGCAATTTTGTTTTAAGGAAAAATTGTTATATGCCTCGAATTTCATAACTCATCTTTTCTTCATTTTCTTTCTTTTGTTTTTGCTTCTATTTCATAAAGTTTAAATACGTCATGTGAATTAAACTTAAAACTATTTTTTTGTCACTTATGCAAACAACCATTTCTCCATACATATCACCAACAGCCAGTAGTCCTCTTTTATAGCATGGTACCAACTAATTTTGGAAACTCATTTTTGACGATATTTTCCATTTGATGACTGCAAAATAACCAAAATGAAGTCTGCAGCTGAGCTGTAGAGTGGAAGGAGCACTAACAACATATTTGGGTATGATTTAAATGTATGTAGTTGTGAGAACTCAACATATGCATGCATGCACCCACTCAATAAGATCGGTTGTACTACATGTACATCACAACTTACATATTTATTTACCAACAAATGTTATGACAAGAATTTCATCAACCAAAAAAAAAACTTTCCCACTTTCTTTTGACAATTAATCAATCTGTAAAAAATTATGTAAATGGTGATGTGCAATAAGCATTTTTCTAATAAAATTTTACTGTCTGTGTCTTTATTGCGCTGCTGCTATTTGATCAACAGATAGATTCTTGACATCTGAGATTTTGTCAGGAACAGCTACCTATGTGTGGTGTATGTCTGTCTTATTTACAACGTCCCAAGTAAATTCCTCACATTCTATTTCTAGCTATAATTTTGTTTATCAAGTAACATATATAATTCCATTTCCAGCTATAATTATTAGTTAGAAAAAATGTATTCATCATGTTATTAATAAATACCATTTTTCTTTCTTTGCATTTATTCAACATAATCTTAAAATTATGTTGTGTCACCACTAAAAAAAGATATGCTTACATTTAACAAGTACGTAACATATATATTATTTGATCCACCAATATATTCTGAGAAAATATATTACTGGAAAGGGATCGTTGGACCGTGAATGTATTATGCATATCATTTCTGTCTTTTTTTGTTATTTTTGGTATAAAATATTACAAAGTTTTTTGAACAACAGATTAAAAATTGATAACCAGAATCCTTTAAAATTGATTGGTATAGACAACATATTAACATAGAATATCATCTTCAAACCATGTAGTAGTAGCAAAATACATAGAATATATAATTAAAGAATCATATTATCCCATTAATCAAAACTAGTAGAAATTTGTGAAAGGAATTATCTTCACATTTTTAAGTTGCAGCCCATTTCTGTTAGGTAAATGATATATGTACATTGGGGGTAATATAATGGTGTCCATTATGTACCACAAGCAAAATCCTTTCTGTTAATATCTGGTAAACTTTTTATTCATGTATGTGCCTGAATATGTTTGTTCTATCTGGTGTTTCAATATTGTTAGACGTATGTAAAATGATGTTACATAATACCATTATTGCATTCTTTCTTCAAAGAATATAAACAAATTGCCGAAGATCTGATATTTGAGTAGACAAATAATGCATCTCATTCACCAAATTATTTAATAAAAGAAAGTAGAAAAGACATTTTTATGCACAACAAATGCAGAAATAGAAGTCTGAAAACAGTGAACACGGTTTATTTTCTTAATTTCATGGCTAGAATGACCTTTCACACGAAGTTGATGCAATCATACATACCCATATCAATAACTGTTCTTATGGATAAGATCAGACACATCTTCTTTGACATCTGTTTAGAGAACTTGTACACTATATGGGAAGATGCCTACGAGTAGAACTCGTAGTGTTTGGCTTGAAGTATAATCTGCGTTAGAGCTCCGATAGGTGCTACAACCATCAACAGAATGCCGAGAAGGATGCAAATCTGGAAATCATGACGACATAATTGAACAAATCAGGATTTAAATCCCAAAAGAAGAATAAAAGAGAAGTTGTATATACCCAGTTGGTCCACCAAGATAGACTGAATTTCTTTGGTTTGTAGATGGCAAGCCACATGATACAGTGCAGCTGAAGGAACGTATTATAGTGAGTGTTATGCCTTTGCTAAATTGAAGAATTACCCTTCTACACAATGAAATAATAAGTACAAAAAGATGCTGAACAAGGCTGCTTACAAAGTATGTAGTTGGCGCAAAAGCAAAAATTCCGGGAAGCTAATGGCAACAAACATTGTAAATCCTGTAACAAAAGCAAATGAACAAACTTCAATAAATCTGCAATAGAAGCACAGAAGAAGAACCTGTCCAGTAATAGGAGGAAAGTACGGTTTACATACCCACGTAGATATTCCTTGAAACAAAGCGTATATACCAACTTGGCTTGAATTTTAGTTTCTTATAAAGCACTCTTTCTATCATGTCAAAAACTGGCATTGCATAGATCTGCATTAAATCAAAATTACAAAAGATTATCTACAAAAGAAATATATCCACATGCACACACTTGAATATATATGTGTGCACGCGCGCGCCGACGACTTTTTTGTTTGACTTAATAATGAACAGCTATATTTACGTAGTAAATTCCTCACAATCCATTTCCGGCCGGCACCTATTATTAGTTGGAAAAATATTGTATTCATGATTTTCTTTCTTTCTTTCTTTTCATTTATTCCTGATTTATACCGTAATTTGAAGTATATATTCTGAGAAAATATGCATTGTTATTACTTACTATAAAGGGATCATTAGCAGGATTATTTATTTTACAAGTTATAAAAAGAAAGGTATCATTTGTGTCTAATTCACTGTTTATAAATATTCTATGTTCTATAAAATTTCTTGAGAAATAAAAATTTATGATCCCGTGATCTTACTAACATTCACAGTATATGATATTGTTCATTAAAACGTCTCATTAATAACAATATTAATATTGATATGTTACTTGTTAAATATAAGTCGCTATTTATTTCATCATAGCTTCATTCCGATTAGCATAAAGCTAAAACATTGACTTCACATTCGCTTATCACTTTTAGTTGTACCCATATTGAGAAAAATCATGGGCCTAATTTCAAAGGAAGAGCATGTTTGGAATTACTTAGATGATGTTAGCCTCGATAATTTTCTATTCAAAATAGCATTTGAGAAATTGATTGTTTTGAAATCATTTCATTATTCGTCTATACATTACTTTACTGTATTTACTCGGTCGAATATGCTCGACTTATCACGAGTGACGTCTTCCACGTACTGTGATTGGGCTTCAAAGAAATGCAGGCCTAAATTTAATTCATTTATGAAGATAGGCCCACTGACACATAATTGGGCCTAACGAATGACAAAAATGCAAACAAACATATATATATATAGAAGTAATTCAAACTCAAATGTCATTCCCATAATTGCTCAAATGGAAATAAATAAATAAATTATATTTTTCCCTATCAACCATAAAAATAAAAAACTGGAGAAAAAAATATTGTATAATTCCACAATACGAACTCCTGAAATGTGATGGCTTTGAGAACCTTATAAGTGAATTTGGAATCTCCTCATTCTTTAGTGGTAATGGTTACAAGCACTGCATATGTATTCGACTAGTCACGATATAGCGAAATTATACTGCAAAAACTAATTAAATAATCTTCAATGTAGGGAGAATATTCCGAAATCATCAAACATACCTGCCGGCGGTAGCCATTGGAGTAGCATCATGGTAGTAGTTTGAGTTGTAGGAAGAATATTCAGGCAATGCCCTCCTCAACGGATAGTGCTGGTATGAATCGTGCCATATGCCTCTTGGCAAAGCACTCCGGTGCCCGTAGGGTTCATTTAGGGAACCACATCGAGGGTACTCATAACCATGGTTAGATTTGTATGAACAATTATAAGGATCATTGTAATAACTTCTTCTATTTAGTCTTGGATGATCGAGTTTGGCCCATACAAGTTCGGCATGTTGTCCAGTTCTAACCAATGCTGATAAGCATAGATTCGGATCTACTTCACCTACAATATTTGCCGTCCCTTCTTCTGCACTAATTGTGACAGAATACACACCTTGCAAAATATGATATACAAACTCTTAATAATTAAACCAAATATAGTTTAAGCAAATAATAAATATTTGATGGAAAATCAATCCAACATGAACATAAAGGTGTAGAAATTGACTAAAGTTCAGCCAGCATGGCCATGGATAGGTTGTCCGTGCCCAAGCTCTAATCGAACAATTATTTAAGTGAAGTTCAGCGTCAAAATAAATAATAAAAAAGAGTACAATTAATTACCACAAATGGAGTTCAATACTTCCAATGTCTTCATCTTACATGCATCACAACGAGTATTCACCTTCAAAATACAGCACTGCAATAACACAATATATGAAACCTAACATTTGCACAAAAATTGAAAACCAAAGTAACATAACGAAACTTTAGTTACCAAGTTTGCATAGGGCTCCATTTTAATATCTGAATTCACCAATATTCGTGGAAACTGCAATCCTCCTCTTTTTTCTTAACCTATTAGAAATGCAATCCAGGTACAACAATCTATTCTATGTTGTAAATGAATAAACAAATCTAATACTCAAACAGTGGAGAGTTTTATTAAACAAAAAGTACCTTTGGCCGAACGATGAATACAGAAGAAAGAAAGAAAATGAAGAGGGTTACCTTATATAATACAAGACTCGTAAGTTTAAGAGAGAGAAACATGGAAAGAAAATATATGTGAAGATGGAAAGGAAAAAATATTTTTCTTTTTCCTTTTATTGAATTTCTTGCTTTTTGGTCAGGTCTAATTGTTACCATAAAAATAAAAAATAAAAATGATTATGTTTATATCTTATGTACGAATGGCATTATTAAAATGAATTGGTAAATTAAATTACAATTCAAATTCAAATTCAAATTCAAATTGATCTTAAGAAACCTATATTGAATTTGCATAGTTACGGCTGGCAGCATAGTCGGGAATGTCACTTAATTTCTTCTTCTTTTTCTTCTTTTTTTATCGTAGAATTAGAAGAAATAGTTGTTGAATATCACTTTCAAAATTACCGATTTGAATCTAAAGTTGACTTTAAAAAAAAAAATCATTTAAAATTAAACCGTATTTACTTGCAAGTATATTTTCTTATAATTAAATTCGTAAAACATAAATAAATCAACGCATCCCCAGAAAATTAAGAAACGCTAAAATTGAGATTAACATAACAACATGTCCCAACAAACTCTAAATTGAGATATCAAAACCACGATTCTCATCGGCAAACAAAAATCAAGTTATAGACTCAAAAGATCTATTCCCTTGGAAAAAGACAACAAAAAGCAAGTTTCTCGCAAATGCTCTTTTATTAAAGAAAACAGCAGGAAGCGGATCGTTCCCATCAACATGTAATGTAATCCGGGAGCGACAATACAGCTCATGCAACGGATGCCATGTGGCGGATCAAGTCAACAACACGGTTACTGCAAAATAGAAAAAAATTATAATGTAACTGCAACATATAGATCATCTCAACCAAATTGAGTAAAAAACAAAAAAAACCCCCTCAATTATGTGCATACCTGTAGCCCCATTCGTTGTCATACCAAGAGACGACCTTCACAAAGTTCTTGCTGAGAGCAATTCCAGCCTTAGCATCAAAAATGCTTGACCTGCAAAATGCAACGAGTTTAGAGTTGCATCACGCTTCACCTATGCAAATCATATTAAGGAGATTACAAATGAAAGTTAGATGATTGAAAATAAAGATAAGTAACAGAAGATATAAGATAAAATAAGAAAGAAGTCCAGATAAAATTACTAACCATGTCCATGAGAATTAATTGTACATATTTACAGAATCCTCACCTGCTATCACCTACGAAGTCCGTTGACACAACATCGTCTTCTGTGTACCCAAGGATCCCCTTCATTTTACCCTCAGACTCCTCCCTGTAGTCGGAAACATAAGGTTACAAAAGAATATCCATTAAAACCATGCAGAGAAGACTGGATAATCATAAGAACAAAGTATGGAAAAAATAACAAATCATGCTGGTCCTTACTTGAGAGCAGCTTTAATTTCATCATATGAAGCTGACTTTTCAAGCCTTACTGTTAGATCAACCACTGACACATCAACTGTTGGGACACGGAAAGCCATCCCAGTAAGCTTTCCATTCAGGGAAGGGAGTACTTTCCCGACAGCCTACGAGTTCAATTGTATTAGAAAACAATGCAAGCAGACCAGAAAGCAACTCTGTAATCAAGGTGCATGCTACATAGTCCTAAATACTATAAAGGTTCATGAAACTAATCCATGTAATACACATCTGCATGTATTACATTTATCAAATGTTTATTTGAAAATGTTAAAGTTAGAAAATAAAGAGCACAAAATTTTTAAGTTAATTATTTTTTTTGGAAATCATTATCTAGTCCACATATTTAATACTAAGGTTGCAGGGTCAATTTTATTCCACATATTGCAAGTCACGGTACCTTGGCAGCTCCAGTACTGCTGGGAATAATGTTGAATGATGCGGCTCTTCCACCTCTCCAGTCCTTCTGAGACGGACCATCAACAGTCTTCTGTGTTGCTGAATCATAAACCAACATCAATCCCAGTTCACATCTATGTCAAAAACTCCTAAGAGAATCATTTATTTACCAGTAATGGAGTGGACAGTTGTCATTAGACCCTCAACAATACCAAACCTGTCATGAAGAACCTGTCACACACAGTAGCATTATATCAAGGTCAGGCTTCAGTTTATCAGGATCCATGGTACCCTGGACAACTTAGATGAAAATGTACCTTTGCCAATGGAGCAAGACAATTGGTAGTGCAACTAGCATTCGAGACAATATCAACATCTGACTTGTATTCCTTCTCATTGACACCAACAACAAACATAGGAGCATCTTTACTTGGGGCAGAAATGATGACCTTCTTAGCACCTCCCTGTGTATAAAAGGATAGAACCAAAAAAGCATCAATTAAACATTAATATAATATTATCAACCTATATTTGTAGAACTGTGCAAATCATATGCTGTGGACAATGGACGAATATGGGATGTTTCATATTTCTGAAACCAACATTAGTATACAAACGAGGAAAGAATGAAACATTGAAATAAAACAGCTGAATTTGACTTCGCTAAATGTGTATAGTAGTTCCAATAAGTATGGTTCGATACAAACCTTCAAGTGGGCGGCAGCTTTGTCCTTGTCAGTAAAGACTCCTGTCGACTCGACAACATAATCAGCTCCAGCTTCAGCCCATGGGATCTCCTCTGGGTTCCTGAGCATCAAACAGAAATTAATAATAAAACTAAACAGAGCCAGATATTTATCATCCAGACAATATGATTAAGAAATACCTCACACCAAAGACGGTCACTGCCTTCTCACCAAAGAGAAGGGTCTTAGAATCCTTAACCTTAATCTCGTGCTTTTTCCATTGACCATGAACGCTGTCATATTTGAACATGTAGGTCTGTTCACATATCACAAGAACCAAAATTGAGACAGAAATCAGTATACATTAAAATCCAGCAAGATAAGCAATTAGAATAAAGGCAGAGGAGACTAATCCTAGATTGGCATAAAAGAAAAAAGTAAAGAAGAAGAGGCAGAAAACACTATCCTAATTTTACCTACAAGTCAGAAATGCACACAGATACATAGATGCATTTAATTATTGGTATGAGTTAATCAAGTGAATAACATGGATCTGATTAAATATGGTTAACATGCAAAAGTTAATGAATGGAAAAATCTCTGTAAAGTGAACTTTGCCCAGACAAATAACACGAGACTTGTTAAACGTCTAGGAATGCACTGAAGCACTGCAGAATCACACGTCAGACAAATAATTCACAATGAAACGCCATAACCACAGTGCTTTCTTTTTTTTAATCAGTACGAAACTGTTAATCAGTGAGTCTGTAATCCACCAAAGGATCCAGGGATCTCTCATTTGATAACACTTTTCACATTAAAATCAAGCTACCGAAATAAATCGATCCGATTTTCACTTGTAAAAGTGGCATGCAAAGTGCAGATCCAGAGAATCACATAAATGCAGATATCATTAGTAAATAAAGAAAAATTACCATGTAATCGGTGGTAATGAATGGATCATTAACAGCTACAAGTTCAATATCATCGCTTTGAAGTGCAACTCTGGCCACCAAACGCCCAATCCTTCCAAATCCTAATCATATGAAACGTTCAAAAAACTCGCTTACATATAGTACAAAACAGAACAAAACTAGAACATAATGCGCATGGAATTTAATGATAACTTAAACTACCGTTGATTCCGATCTTGATTTTGGCCATTATGAAAGCGAGATCTATAAAACAACTGAGAAATAGTTTCTAGCGAAGAACAAGAGAGCACAGGAATAGTGTCTAATTAGTGCTAGGGTTGTTTATTTATAGAGCCGATGAGCGGGATTATCGAGGCGATAAAGGTGAGCACGTGACTATGACGTGGATGATAACGGTACATTTTGAAAATTATGCCCTTGCTCATTTTTCCATCCTTAGAACTTATAATTCGTTTTTCACTTTTTTTCTTATCAATTACACATTATTTAATAAAATAATATTATATATAAATTCAAAAAAAATTCTTCTTTTTTAAATAGACATTCTCCAAAAAAAATTACTATTCATTTCATTATAATATGAAATAATTGAAGTCAAACGAGCTATATATATCGTTTTGACATACAAGCTAGTTGCCTAAACTTGCGGACTTGTCAATATTGTGAGTTGTGCTTCAACATTCTAGGGATCAAATCACATTTTTTTCAACGTAGAATCTATAATTTTATTAATGAGTAAATCTATGATTTTCTGTTCATTGACTTACGAGTAGATCTTGAATTTATAAATTGGAGATCATGATATATAAATTGTCGAGTCAACATAAAATATGTTTACAGCGGAACAAGATTGTATTGAAACATGTATACAATATGAAAGGTATTTGATCATACTCCTCATCAACGAGGGTAGATCCAAGATTGAATTAAAAAAATTTCAAAACGGACTAAATGAAAAAAATAAAATTACACATAAAAAAATTGGTTTTACATAAAATAAAATTTACACCTAAAAAACTAAATGGGTCGGGGATTGAACCGGGTTATAGCCCGCCCAGTCCCACCTATATCTGTCCATGCTCATCAACCTCTAAAAGCATGTGCTCTAAAAAAAATTGGAAAAGATGAAAACGTAAACTAGCATGATCTCGATAGAGCTTACACTTAGGCACCATCCTCCATTCTGAACACTTGCGAGCACTTACACTACATTTGCTATCATCAAAGCAAGATCTTCCTTCTTCAGCTGCTTTACACATCTGAGGATTTAATGTGACCTTTTCTAGAAAAGTGATGCCCATATCCCTACACATTTTGGCACCGCCACCAGCAAAACTATCGAAAATTTCAGTGAATGCAACCTGTTAGAATTATTGTTCAAAATCAAGAGGAAAATCATGAAAGGATGAATATATTTGATCATGAGTGGATGAATTAAAAAGAGGGAAGAAAATCACGTTTGGCGCCAAGAAATTGGCCCATGCAACCGCATAATCCAATATGGCTTGCGGTCACATGGCAGCCTTTAGGGAAAAATGAGGCAGTCATTGCTATAACTATGCAACCGCATAGTTAGGCTATAACTATGCGGTCGCAATGAGCAAAAAAAAAATTCAAATGTTTTGGTGGTTTTTTGGTGAAGCCTTGCATCTCTTCATATGGATTTGGAACAACTTCGTGTAGAAATGATTGGAAACTATAAATATGTGATAGTTGTCATTCCAAAATATATATTTTGAAAATCATCCATTTATTTATCCCAAAATTTTGGTCAAATTTATTCTTCACATAATCATTTACACCCTTTTCTCTTGTTCAACTTTGAGAAACATTTAAACTTTTGGTCTTTCTTCATCCAAGCTTGAAATCCTACAAACTATTTGCCATTTTAATCCTTAAAAGTTTGGTGGATGAGGCAAATATCGTTTGAGGACAACGATACAAATATCGTGATCAAGTTTTACTTCTAGTTTTTTAATTCATCTTGTTCTTCATTTGTTTCGATTGTAGTATTTTCTATTATTTTTCCGACATTCTCATACGATATTCCATGTTTTATTGTGATGGAAACGGAGTCTACACTTGCAACAATCAAGATGATGAATCAAGACTTGGTACAATTGGACATATTTGATAGTGCAAACTTTACAAAGTGGTAAAACAAATTGAAATTCCTCCTTACGGCATTGAAGATTTTCTATATTCTTGATCCAAAGTTGGAACCTATTCCCGATGAAAACGAAGAAGACATCGATGAAATTCGTGCTGAAAGAAGCAGCGGGAAGATGATGAATTGATATGTCGTGGCCACATACTAAACACACATTGGATCGCTTGTATGACCTCTACACCAACACCACTTCGACAAAAGAAATCTGGAACGCACTTGAGAGTAAATATAAGGTCGAAGAAGAAGGTACAAAGAAATTCCTAATTTTCAAATATTTCGATTTTAAGTTTTTAGATAACAATCCATTGTTGCCTCAAGTACATGAGTTGCAAGTTATTGTCAACAAACTGAAAACGATGAAGATCGAACTTTCCGAAACTTTTCAAATGGGAGCAATTATTGCTAAACTCTTCGGGTCTTGAAAATGTTATAGGAAGAAGATTCTTCACAATTCCGAAGATTTCTTTTTTTGGAGCAAATAAAAAAATATTCATATAGAGGAAGAATCAAGGGCAAGAGATAAGATTGAAAGCTCTTATGATGGCTCTTCGAAAGCCAGACATGGATAATGTTGATAATTCCAACAAAATAAGAAGGGAAAACCTCTTGATCTTAAAAAGGATAAAGGGAAGTTCAAAAATAGGTCCAAATGACCTTGCTACATTTATGGAAAGTTGGGAAACTATGCTAGAAATTGCAAGCATAGAACACAAGCTAAAAGTGAAGGACAAGTGAATTTCATTGATAAAATTATCGCTAAGGTGAACGTAATCAATGCGGTCCAAGGGAAAGTTTCGGGATGGTGGTATGACATCTGCGCAACCATCCATGTTTGCTATGATAAGTCACTCTTTAAAACTTATCATGACATTCGCAATGGTCAGGAAATTCAAATGGGAAATGAAGGAAGATCAAAAGTGATTGGCAAGACAACGTGGAAATCATTTTCACTTCAGGAAAAAAGATAACTTTGATCAGTGTTCTTCATATACCTGAAATGAATATGAACTTAACAAGTGGAGTTTTATTGGGAAAACATGGATTAAAAACTGTTTTTGAATCCGGGAAATTTGTACTAACCCATAACGGGTATTTTGTTGGAAAATATTATTCTAATGATGGAATAGTTAAATTATGTACTATTGAGGATAATTCTAATAAAAACAAGGCATTCGCTTATGTTGTTGATTCTTTTAACTTATGGAATGATAGATTAGCACATACATGAGTCAGTACCATGAAAAGAATAATTAAATGCGGTATGATACAATGTGATATTAATAACTTAGAAAAATATGAAACTTGTATTAAATCTAAAATGATTCTAAAAAACCATTTCATAGTGTAGTAAAATAAAATGCTTACTTGAAATTATTCATTCTGATATATGAATTGAATGGTATGTTAACTAGATGTGGTAATAAATATTTTATTACATTTATTGATGATTGCTCTAGATATACACGTGTATTTATTAATACATAAGGATGAAGCTTTTAGTTCCTTTAAGACTTATAAAATTGAGGTTGAAAATCAATTAGGAATGAAAATTAAAACCTTAAGAAGTGATAGAGATGGAGAATATTTTTCAAATGAATTCAATTCGTTTTGTGAACAAAATGACATAATATATCAATATTCTGCACCTCGAATGCCTGAACAAAACGGTTTAGCTGAAAGAAAAAATAGGACATTTTTAGAGATGATAAATGATATGTTGTTAAATTCTAGGTTACAATTTAATTTATGGAGTGAAGCCTTACTTAGTGCATGTCATATGGTAAATAGGATTCCTTCAAAGAATAAGATTTCTCTGTATGAAATTTGGAAATGTAGAAAACCAAGCATAGGCAGAATTTTAAGTTTTAAAGAAAAAATTGAACTAGGATTGAAAATGTATATGATTAGAAATTGACAAAAATATGTTAATTTTCAAACTAATAAATATATGTAGAACAAACAAGTCATTACACTTCATTACATTTAATGAAAACAAATAGACAATAGCTTCAATACAATATGAATCAATTAACTATTTTTACAGCATTTTGGTGTATATTATCACCTCGATATATTTTCGTTCGTGAGCGTTCAGAAATCCTCCTCAATATGTACTCTCAACACATCAGTTCTTAGAGACTTTGGGTACTCTCAACGCGTCAGTTCTTAGAGACTCTCTTCCGTCCATATGTACTCCGAACGTGTAATACCACACGTCTATAATAGATCCAATTAGCACATGGACTAGGAGATAAAAATTAAAAAGAAAATATGCATGGGAAGAAATAGGAAAGAATCACCTATTTACTTTGAACTTTAGGTTTTTTTCTACAATTTTTCGAATAAAAATATTTATAACTGCAACAATAAACTATTTTTTTTACATTTATCACAATAATCAGACGTAATTTTTTTATAGCGCTTCTACCTTCCAAGTATTCCACTTTTCAAATTGAAACATGAAATTCAAGAATAATGCCTTCCACGAGCAGAAATCTTAAAACAGTCGTAACTGAAAACGTAAAGAATGGCTGATCCATAATAAACCAGAATTATCTGACAATATTCACACTATCAAACAATGTACTGATAACAATTTGCTTTGTTACAGAGTTTAAAATTTCACACACCTAGACAGCAGAGTGAACTGTTGGCAATCTTTGCCCAGCTCATATTCCATACTCCCATGAACAGACAAGTGCAACAAATTTAAGTTGTCTGTAATAATATGTCAAAGAACAAACCACCGAAACAGACTCAATAGTGAGGAAGAGAAAATATCACCCTAGTGTAGTGTCAACCATGTCACATTTTCAACCATTTTGGTTTGATCTTCTTCTTATCAGCAGCAGGTTTTACCTCAGGAACAGCAGAGGAGCTAGATATCACGGATTCTGGTTCAGGTTGGGACTGTTGAGTAGTCCCTGCCTGCTCTTTGACAAATTCCAGACCTAGCAAAGACATGACGTCTTCCTGAAGGAAGGGGCCTGATGGCGCAGAACCATCATCACCTGAAAGAAGACAAGTCATTAAAATGAGCGCGGGTAAATAATCTGAAAGGCTTTTACAGAGAGAGCTGTGTCCATGGGCAAGGCATTGGGGTTTTGTCACCAAAAAAGAAAAGAAGACAAAAAAATGCATAGAGGAAGTAATTAAGAGACTCACATACTTGATGGACTTGTATAATAATAAGCAATATAAGAAAAGAAGACAAAAAAAAGCAGAGAGGAAGTAATTAAGAGACTCACATACTTGATGGACTTGTATAATAATAAGCAATAGAAATTTATCATATTCCTTCACCGTCATAACCTGCTATTTTTGTGGTGCAAGAGTCTAGTACTAGAATTCTAGTCACAGAACCATTTTCCTCAAACAAATTTAAATGTTAGGTCAACAAACTTCTCAGGATTAATGGCAGGAGGTGGGACTTCAGAAGTGGCAAACCCTTGCTTTCATCGAGAATTACTTTACTTAGTTAACAGAAAAAGAACCACGGTAACTATATCAAGCAACTTCTGGTGGGTGAAACTGGCCAAAAAGAAATATGATGTGGTCTTGAATGTCTAACAAAGTCCGGATTGTTACTTGCATAATGCAACACTCAATCAACATTACTGCGACTGCCTGTTCTATGATTATGTTAATCAGAAATACTACAACCACGTACCGTTGCTAAAGTGTTTTCAACAAATAATATGGGAGGGCTGACTTCTCCTTTTCTGCAAGGAATCTGTTCCAGGCAGCTCACTCCCTTTCTAGGTTTCCCTTGTGTCCCATATTTGATCTTTAAGGTGTTGT
Organism: Fraxinus quadrangulata; assembly: GCA_903798255.1. Classification (NCBI taxonomy): domain Eukaryota; kingdom Viridiplantae; phylum Streptophyta; class Magnoliopsida; order Lamiales; family Oleaceae; genus Fraxinus; species Fraxinus quadrangulata. The sequence continues at coordinate 79,822 of CAIGRB010094285.1, read as the reverse complement.
GATTTTCTTGGATTTTATCAAAGCAGCCACAAAAATTGTTGTAATCAATTTTTCTCTGCCAAACTTCTAGAATTCTTCTCAGTAATTCTATACCATGTCATCAATACTCCTTTTAGCAACTACACAATTATTGTCATTACTATCTTCTCAAACCCACAGTTCTTGCAACAACCATCCTCGACCATATGAGGTGTAGTTTAAAGTTTAGTTTCAAATATAAACTTTGGAAGAATAGAGATAGGGATATTGTTTGAATTTGTCCCGCAAACACAACAAAGACCTAGTCAAGTTTAGGAAACGAGTTAATTATCTGCTTTTTTAAACGATGATTTGGTTTCTATTGTATTTAGATCAAACATGTTTATGTTATAGTTCTATAGGAAAGGTAAAACAGATTCTAAGTTGCATACAATATACATGTGTATATATGACAATATAATACTTGGACCAGATTAATTTGTAAATACAACCCAAGACTTTTGAGACCCATAAGTAATGGTATTTGCTAAACTAAATAATACGCAAATGAAGGGGGGAAATAGCCATACTATAAAAGGTAGTCTTAACACAAACTTATGATATTTGGGCACATCATTTTTGTTTTTACCCTAGAGAACCACATAAAATGCACTGACCTTTTGGCACATCATATGAAAAATACACAATTGCACCGGGCACGAAGCCAGCAGAATAAAAATCCTGTGTCATCTCCTTTATTTGCTTTTTGGGAGGTGTTGTATCTGAAAATATTTAAGAAGAAAAGACCTTAAGGTTACTTCAGTACATATTCTTCAGTAAATGTAAGACAAAAATAATAATAGAATAATAACTTTTGAGTTGAAAAAGTCCTCACATAGATAAAATGGCAATTCTGGATGAGCAACCGCTTTCATGAGAAGATCAACTAGACTCTGAATTGCTTCCGATGCATGAAATGATGCCTCTAATGTGTAATTATCTGGAAAACGAACTCTGATAACAGCCTGCTGCTTAAAGAGAGAGAATTTAGTGTGTGAATAAATCTCACTAAATTTATAGGACGCGCTACAAATAAACTTTTATGTTAGAAAGAAATAATATCTGCATGTAAGGACCAAATTACCTTCGTCATCTTTGACCTACGAGTAGCTTCTTCTGCTTCACGAATTTTTCGAGTCTTCAGATATTTATCTTCAGAGGTAACGAACCATACAAGTATTAGAAATTTGAAATCATAAATCTACAGATAATCAGCTACTTTTTAGATATTGCAAGAACATACAAAGCAAGCACAATGGAATTTTCAAGTCTTTAAATATTTATCTTCAGAAAGTATCAAATCATACAAGTATTATAATTTTCAAATCATAAATCTCCAGCTACTCGTCTCCTTTTCTACGCAAGTTAAAAGAACATACAGAACAACCACAGTCTGGGATTTATTTTGAGATTTAATCATCTGTATATAGAGATAGTTTTCTCTACGTATTACCTTCCTTTCTTGTAGACATAAGCCGGAAATAGTCCTCTGCTGTAAAATCATAAAAGTCATCTGGCTCCTCTGAAAGAACTGAGGATACATCAATCAAACATTCTACTATTTCAAAGGTTTTGATGAAAATGGTGTGAAACATCAACAGGAACTTACCGGTACTGGAAACATCAATATTATTTGCAGAAGCTCTTGATGTTTCGAACACACGGATATCCCGCCCATATTTTTCTTTGGCAGCTGCAAACTTTTCCTGAATAACCTGAGAAGAAACAGCTTATTCCCACAAATATATCATATTACAGAAGAAGGGTATCCTTTAAAGTAGCTGATGATAAAAAATGATTCCGTGAAAAACTGCTTCAAAGTAAAATGAAATAGAAGTGGCTAAATTAAAGAAAGAGTTTATTCATTTCAATATATGGAAATGACCGTCAAGGGAAAAAAAAAAAAATGTTTTATTTTTGTCTACAGTGTTTTATGCCATCTCCATTCAATATCTAGATTCTTTTGGAAAAATTATGCTCAAGTGCCCATGAGCATTGCACAAGATTTAGATTCTTCATTTTTCCAAAGTTCATAGCCCTTGGTCATTTGATGACATTACAATATTGTATGATATAATAGACTTACAGAATTCATTTTTCATGTATATAAATGCATTCTAATGGACATTGTTTGGGTGAGCTTAAACTTTTTCAGACTAGATCTGAAATAATTGGTACACTGCATTAGAAATAAATGAAATTCCTTTATGTTTTTGGTGGTTATTTCCTCTCTTTTTTCCCCCTTTTGGGGGTGGGTGGAAGTTCTCAATGAGGCATTACTGCACATACGGTCTAAACTAAACTGAATGCCTTCAAAGCTTATAATTGCTTAAAAGCAACGAGTCCCAAAGAATGTGATGTTAAAAAGTAGATTGAAGTTTTTGGTTCTAAGAAATGTGTGCATAAAAATGGAGTTTGACCGACTTATAAGTGATTATTAGCTTTGATAAACATATATCTTCACTCGAACTTCGTTTCCATTACTAGAGTCCAAATCTCACTAAAAATCCAAGGATAGCTGAAATGAAAGCAAATATGCTCTAATATGTTAAAACAGATCTTGTTACATGAATCTTCCGTCTGCTTCTTATAGCAATTTCTAATGACTTCAGGAATGGTATAGCAATTAGGAGCCCCATTTCTAATTTTTACGAACACTTTAATTTAACATCCTAAAGTGCATCCACCTCCCCTAATCACAAATCTTGCACCCGCTACTGCCTCGAAATGAGAGAATGGTGGGATGACCATGACACACGCACCTGCTTAGATAATTGTATTGACATGCGGATATTTTTTAAAAAAAAAATTGCACCAAAAATTGATAATTCCTTAAAAGTAATCAAGCAGAAATTCAAAACCAAATTAATTAAAATATATAGTTAAAAATCTGTGATACTGAAGTCGGCGTATCAAAAAATCAACCCCTTCATGTATCAGTTTATTAAAGTTCCTTCACCCATGTTTAGTTTTATCAATCGTAAATTAGACGATATTGTACGGTAAAGAAGGTGGGAAGCCAGAAAGTTAGCACCGTCATTGAAAATGAACCAAAAAAATAAATCAGATGAGAGTAAAATCACAAAATTCTATCACAAGTACTTCATCTCGATTAGAAAAAATATAACGCAATCGACACGCATGCTAAAAGTTTGGGGAATTTTCAATCATGAAGAAATTCTTCTACCTTTACAGATTCTGGGTCCATGAAGTGAAAAGTTGTGAATCTTCCGCGTTTCGAAGCTTGTGAGGAACCAATTATCATCACCGACTCGAACGATCTCAAACCACTATTTCTCTCGGTTTTTCATAGGTTCTTCTCACTATTTATCTATACCCACTCGTTCACCGCGTGTGCTTGATTGAGAATTTTGCTTTCTAATATTTTAGGGTCTGCTTGGAGTTTCGGGTAAAAACGTTAAATGTTTTAGAAGCGATTTTTAATACAATCAATCCATGCCCAAGTATATTAAGAGAATAAAATTATACACGTCCTTAAAATTTCTTTACTCACAAGGCCTGCTTCAGGGTTTTCACCAGCGTTTTTAAAATACTGATTTTGAACATTTATAAATGAAACGATTTTGAATAGTTTTAATAGCAATTGTTCAACCTATGATAAAGTCAAATATTTACTTAAAGTTTCAAGTTAATATTTTTTACTTTTTTTAATAATTTTAAATGATTTCTTTTTTTACTTATGGGTAACTTTTTATATTTTATAAGTAAATTTTTGACCTATTAATAGTATTTTTATTTTATAACACAAATTTTTTTACATAAAAGTTATTTTTACTTGTAAGTAATTTTTATTTATGACGTAATTTTTCTTATCTTGTACGTAATTTTTACTTATAAATATTATTTTAATTATAATGTAATTTTTTTCTTATAAATAATTTTTTAGTTAATATATTTTTACTTTTAGTTTTGAAAAAAAATATTAGTTGAAAATAATTATTTATAAAATCAGAAGAGAATATAAGAAACGGTTAAAACTCACTAATTTGGTGGATTGAGAGAACTGATTAAAATTACACCATACTGATTTTGGGTAATTTTTAAATCATCCAAAATCGGTGCCAAAAAATTAGCAAGTATCGATTTTTGTAACCCGTTGAACCATCTCCAATGAGGAACACCAAATTTGATGTGTAGACCATTGGAGATGGTTATACATTAAGAGCTTGTTTGACCTTATTTTTTCAAAAATTCATTTTTTCAGAACTTATTTTCAAATACATTTTTTTCAATAAAATAATTGTACACGTAAATCGAAAATTTTTACTTCTTTTTTAATCACACATTCTCTCAAAATTACTATTCTAAAATGCATGTTTTCCTTAAAATGTGGCTCAAACAAGGATAAATTTTATTTTGAATTATTTAATTACAAATTATATTATTACCAAAATATTAAATTGAAAATTATATGTGATGAACAAAAATATTGCATTTAATAAATTGAAAAAAAAAATTATTAAACATAATACTACAATTAAAAAAATTACATTGAAAATGACAACCCGTTTTATCACTCGATGTTTTGGTTAATGTTGTATTGTACGTTATCTTCTGTCTTGAATAAACTCGTATTCTATTGTATACCTCTATACACAACAGTAAACGACTATAAGAAAATGAACTTTTTTTCACGTCAAATGATTGATTGATAGGTGTCTCCAGCCATCGCCAAGGGAAGGAAGGGGGGACTACCTCAGCATGGGAGGACTAAACACTTTCTTAAGGTTGCTTGCAATATATACGATTTTTGTTTTTTAACGGTTTGGAGACTGGAAACCAAACTTCCTTTTGGCTGTCATCGAAAACGACCGATCAGGGTGCAATAGCTCATAATGAGATTCTAGAAAAAAAAATTAGTTTTTAGATNATTCTAGAAAAAAAATTAGTTTTTAATATGCTTATGTTCTTTTAGTGTTAATTTATAAATTATCAAATTTATAATTTTTTAATTTTTTTAATTAATAATTTTAGTTTATTGTTGAAATAATTATTACTTCTTAATTGATTAGAATTTGAAAATAAATGTTAAATAAAAATAATCATCACATAAAAAATTATAATTCAATTAAAATATGTTAATTTTAAATATAAATTTATAAAAGTGGGATATAGATGGATTAAACATATTGTGGTGTTAATTTATTAATTATTAAATTTGTAATTTTTTATTTTTTTAATGAACAATTTTAATTTATTGTTGAAATAATTATTACTTCTCAATTGATTAGAATTTAAAAATAAATAAAAATAATCATCGTATCAAAACAATTATAAGTCAATTAAAATCTGTTAATTTTATAAAATATAAAAGAAGGATATAGATGGATTAAGCACGTTGTAAAGTGAAAAAAAGGGCAAAATTGGGTTATTGAAAATTCTCAAATTTGGGTTATTTAGTACACCAAATTTTGCACTACATTTGAAGTCTCGTTAGAGAGGGTTTTACACCTTTACGCCAATTGGCCCTTTACCGGACATGCCCTCATAAATGACGTCGCTCAAAATCGAAAATAAAAATAAAAATAACCGCCCAGCAAATCCTAAGCGATATTTTATTTAACCTTTGTTTGACAACCATTTTAATGAGTATTTTTTTTTTAGGAAAATGAATTTTGGAATAGATTTTTTTTTTTTGAATGTGTAATTAAAAAATAGAAAAAAGTTTCGGGTTAACATACAAAATATTATATTGTGTAAATGTGTGGTTGAAAATGAATTTAGAGTAAAAAAATTAGCATTAACGGTAGACAAACATGAGCTTATAAGTAATCTTTTTACATATAAGTTAATATTTAACTTAAAAGTTAAATATTATGATTGGACCACTGTCATGTTCATCGATTTTCGAGCCGAATCGGCCAACACGATATGATCCGATTTTAATAACTATGATTATTAGTGCTTTATGTTCTTATCTTCCCAGTGTAAGGTAAAGTCACTACTAAAAGTTTTCGTTCCAACTTTCGAGTGTGCCTATTCGGAAAGAATAATGTTATTTGTCATTATTATGATAGAATATCGGTGATATGATAATTTATATAGAATAATGTGATTGAACAGTTCAATTTTTATGAAATGGAGAGGGAGTGAGAGAAATGTCAGAGATAATGAATTGACATGTCACCAATGTTCAATCATCATAATAATAAATAATATTACTCATTTAGAAAACTGCATTGTCACTTGTATGTTGATTAATTTCGATTACCTACCTTTAAGCCAGCCAAACAAGTTCAATTTGCTTCAATTCACCTACCATATTGTGTTTAAATTTATGTTGTGTAGTTTATGCTCGATGTAGTTTATCTAATAAAAATAAGTTATTAAAAAAGTCCATACTGTGCAAATAACTACAGCGAATAAATATCGAACAAAAGATATAATTGACACATCCATAAGTTTATCGCATCAGTGGTTGAGTTGCTAGTTGATAAATGAGAAATCTACAATGGTACACCGGACTACTCGCCACATAGACATTTCATAGCAAGCCACATCCACAGACTTAAAGTTTAGCTTACACGCATCGAGTTGGTGAAAAGAAAAATATTCATATTTTAAATTTCTCAAGTCTTCAATAGAAGACACATTTGATTAACCATATATCCATCAGATCCACCAAAAAAATGCTTGCCACATAAACATTTTATAACAAGCCATTTCCACAAAATGAAAAATCCTCTTACCTGCATCGAGAGGGTGAAAAAAAAAAAGAAAACTATTCATAACTTAAATTTCTCGAGACTTCAATGTGAGAAATTGTTGATTTGGTGGATCATATTTATATGTATATGGGGGGTCAGTCCATAGAAAAAATCAATTAACTCGTTAAGTTAGAAGCAAATAAGTTGGCCGTAATATAGTGTGATATTTTAAGGACCCGTTCGAGATTAGGATTTTATGTAAATAATTATACCCCTATTTGAAGAAGGTGAATTATTTTTTATCGTATAGTGAATGTGAACAAATTGTCGAACTATTTAAATTATTTTTTAGGAGCAAGTTACAGCCCTCTTTAAAATTTTAACTTTCTCAAATTGTCGGGGGCAATTTTGGCCAAAATAAACGTTGGAAACTCCATATTTCTTCTTCCCAACAACCCTTTGGCTCCTTAAAAACTCCCAAAAATTCCAAAAAGGGGGGCAAAACCTGTCAAAAAAAATTCTAACGTCAACACCAATTCTTAAAAATTAAAATCAAAATATCCACTAAAAAATTATGTTGCCTATGCATGTATAGTGAAAAAGGGGATCAAAATTATCAATCAATCAAAAGTGAGGCGGAGGTTCGTTTTGTATCATTTTGCCCTGCTCCTCACCAATCTGATCCTTCTTTTAGATCATACCCTCTTCTTAAGGCCGTCTTTATGCCTAAATCATGGATAATTGAAAATTTTATTATATAATTTTTTCAATTGTATCTAATATCTCATTACGACTAACTTTGACATTTCAAATAAAATAAGGCTCTATTAGGTTAGTACATGTAATTTAAAATTCATTTTTTTTTCAAATTTATTTTTTAACTATATATTTTTTCGATTAAATAAAATTCTTCCTTTTCCAAATAAATCATTTTGCACAAAATCAAACGTATGCCCTAATAAAAAAGTGTTCAAAAAGAAATAAAAAAATAAAAGAACAAACAATAGCAACGCCGCAGGTGCCGAAGTTGGCCGGCAAATTAGTGAAGCGGCGCACGTTAGAGTCAACCCCTCTCACCCACCGAACATTTCAAAATTTTCCAAACGTGATTCCTTCATCCCGCCGGGTCCCACCTAACTTTACGAAAATCTCAACTTCACCCCAAAATTCAAAATTACACCCAAATTAGAGGCCCTTTGCAAATTATTCACTCTTCAAGGCCTCATCACTTCAAAGATTACACAAAGTATGCCTTAGAAGGGAAACCAGAACAAAAGATCAATTCGGAAATAAACCCATCCGAATTTCACACACAGCGAGATAGAGAGAGAGAGAGAGGGGAGAGTGTGTGTGATGACGATGGATAGGGAGAAAGAAAGAGAGATAGAGCTGGAGAGTGCGATGTACACGAATTGCTTGTTACTCGGTTTGGATCCGGCCATAATCGGAATCGGGTCGAACAACGGGACTCCTCGGGTCGGACTATTCCGTCATTCCAACCCGAAATTAGGCGAACAGCTTCTATACTTTATCCTGTCCTCTCTCCGTGGCCCCATTCAATCCGCCAAAGTACACACGCGATTTTTATAGATTCAGATTTATATACGTATAATATGCTGTTTTTGCGGGTTTGATGCTTTCTGTTTTATTGAAAAGTCTTTCGGCATTTGGATCTTACAGGACTTTGATAAGGTGTGGCCGATTTTTGATTCGGCCCAGTCCCGTGATTTTCGAAAGGTAATTCTGGTCATGACTTATTGAATTTCTCAGATGTAAATCTATATGTGTAACTTTGTTGAATTAAAATTGAGTTTTAATTGGGAAACTTAGGTTGTGCAAGGGATTATTAGCGAACTTGAATCGCAAGGGGCGTTGCCGAGGAGCAATTCGAGGGTTTCGTCACTTGCGACTTGCTGTGGACCTAGGTCTGTGCGTTAAGATTTCTGTTTACGTTTCGGTTTATTAGAATGTACATTCAGCTATTTAGACGGTATATTTTTCCCGAGATTTTGATTGAACTTCACTAGTATAGTTATGTTACTACGATCTTTTCAGAAATTTGGCAGGCTTTTGTTGTTTTGGAAGTGTCACCTTGTCACTAGTTCCAATGTGGTGAAAACAAGAACATATATTTGGATGCTAATTAAAGAATCATTTAATAGACACCTAGGCAACTATCCTCAGTTATATTATTAAGTAACCTGCAATTGTGGATATGGAGTTTTCTTCTTCTATTACACTTGCTACACTCTATTCTACTTTCAGAAACAATATCGGATTTTGACGACAATTTCTGATTTTTAAACCTATTTTGCATCACTCAAGACAATGGATCATGTGATGATTTGTAAAAGTTATTTAGACATATTGCTTATGACAGTATTCATTTCAATGGTAGTATATATTAATTCACTTTTACAAGAAATAATCTTCTAGTGGGTGGTCTTCTATCACAATTCTTTTACCGGATTGTCTCTTGGCGGTGCTATTATATTCAATATATGTTTTGATTTTGCTCATTTTTGCTCCATTTGTTATTCTTAATTGAAGGACGTGGTATTCTGAAGGAATTTATTTGATATCTCCACTTTGAAGGCATAATATTTTTGTTATTCACCTTTCTTTATCACCTTTCTATTTGTTTTTCTGTTTTACATATTGCTGGAACTATAACTGAACATGAAACTCTCAGCGGTTGTAGTCTGATGGCCACTTTATATACACATATAGTCCACAATAAATTTTATGTGCTAAATGCAGATTCGTCGAACTTCTGTGGCAACTTTCTTTGCATGCTTTGCGAGAGGTTCACAGGCGAACATTTGCAGCTGATGTATCATCCAACCCACTGCCTGCTCCATTGACAGATGTAGCTTTCTCGCATGCAGCTACATTACTTCCTGTAACTAAGGTAATTCTATTTCTGATCATTTTTCCCCTTAACTGAGAAAAAAATGATTTTACTGATTATTGGACAGTTAGTGACCCACGAGCTCTCCCTTTTTTGAGATACGTAAGGGAGCGTGTGTTCTGAAAGTTCCTTGATCTATTTAGAGAACTATTTTGGTTTGTGTTACGAAAATAAAAAACCGTTAATCTGTTGACCATTTTCTACCTATTATTTTCATATTTACAAAGCATTATTTTCTTCTCTTGTGATGATTTCTTTTATAGTCTGTACAAAATAACTTTCTGTCATAGTGATTCTGATTTTCTACTTCAGTACTGATAATCATCGAGACGTTCATTTAATTTTACCTTTCCTTTTTGCCAAGTTAGTAATGATGCTGCAATGAGTTGTCAATGGAATGGCACCGCTGATTTATGTAAATATGTACACGAAATATGTTCTCTGCCTATCCTAAATATTGGGTGAAGAGAATTTGTGTTGAGTATCAGTTCCATCTAATAGGTGCAAGGAGCTAGTATGAATCATCAAAGTTTGACTACGATCCTTGATGTTTTGGTAGTGAATAAATCTAGAAAAACATTGGCCTTCTTTTTCATACATTTGCTATTTTACTTGATCGTAGTGTTCAACGTGGATTTCATATTTATATATACCTCAGCCTTTTTCAATTTATTTATTATTAGGGTAGGATAGCTCTTGAAAGAAGAAGATTTCTGAAAAATGCAGAGACGGCAGTGCAGAGACAGGCCATGTGGTCCAATTTGGCTCATGAAATGACGGCTGAGTTTCGCGGTCTATCTGCTGAAGAGGTAAATAATGATTATATTATATTGGATTATTGAAGGGCTTACCAGGTGGAATTTTTTCACATGATTTTCTAAGTGTGATTTTTTTCTTGCATCTATCTGTCTTTCTTCATATTAGGCATATCTACAACAAGAGCTTGAGAAACTACATGATTTGAGAAACAAAGTGAAGTTGGAAGGTGAACACTGGGATGAGCTTGTATCTAGCTCAAGTCAGAACTCTCATATGGTTCAGAGAGCTACTCGCTTGTGGGACTCTTTGTTATCTCGCAAGAGTAAGCACAAAAACTTGCAGTTCTTTTAATTTAATGTTAAGTCAATTTTACTTGATCTGATTCCAATTGAATAAAAGTTTGTATCTCTTAAATCGAATGCCATTCAGGATTTCTGTTGTATGCATCTAATTTTACTAAAAAGAAGTGTTGTACATTAATTTCTTTGGGTATGCTATAATTTGTGCTTATTTTTTGGTTTGCTTCGGCTTTGTTGATTGTATGATATGCCTCCTTTAATAGTCTGGAGGTCATTGTAATTTGGACAGGCGTATCACTATGCTGACATGTTAAAATCTTTTTTTCGTTTATTTTCACTTCTTTTAGTCGGAGGTGGTTAGTGGATCACTGGCAACTGGGGAAAAAGTTTCCACTGGAGAAATTTGCCAGTGGTAGTGCTGTATACATGGCTAAGTAATGGAGTATTGTTCTTCAGCTCGAACCATCAAAATTAGTTGGAGGTGAATGTCGAAATGCAAATTCTGTGTGTTCGGTCCCTCCTGGTCCATCATCTTGTGACCAAAAGGAAATATCGAGCTTGCACAGAACATGATTACCTGTAGGGGATTACGATTGCTGCTCGAATGAACATATTAGGAACAATGTCAATAGTAATTGGTTTTTATTTGGGTTTTTTTATTCTCTATGGTGGAAAAGACCACTTGTACTGTTTGGTATTGTCATTCATGAATAGTTGCTACATTTGGAAGATCTTCAAGCACTGTCTTATGTACTTCTCTAACATGTCATGCCCACTGTTACTTCCATGCTGGTTTGACTGAAAATTTGAAAATTTCTCAGGCATTTTTCGTTCGTCTAAGTGGTTGTTACTCTGTTTATACCATTCTTATCTGTTTTATTTGCAAATCTAAGTGAATCTTAGTGTATAATTATAATTCCTGGTTATTAATATAGCTCTCCAACTAAATTATTACTAATGAAGTTGTATTATGTCACACGGCACTAAGCGCGGTCCTTAATACATACATATATTTTTTTTTTATATAGGTCAACATGAGGTTCTTGCGTCAGGTCCAATTGAGGATCTTATAGCTCATCGTGAGCATCGGTAATGTCATCTACATGCTTTTGGGTTCTACTAAATACCAATTGTTTTTAGCGGTTGACTTATATTTGACATCTTGTTCCAGGTATCGCATCTCCGGTTCATCTTTGTTAGCAGCAATGGATCAAAGTTCTCTAGTTCCTTCTGCTAATCAACCTCCATCACACCTAGATAATGAGGAAATTGAAGGTTCGAAAGAAAATGTAAACAAAGGGAAGAACAAAAGTAAATTAGATTATTCCCATGCTGAAGGAAATGATGAAAAAATTTCCCGAGTAGATGAAAGAAGCGTGAGAGGGCAGCCGACTGTTGATATAGCGGAAGTTTTGAGGCGTTGGACACATGCCTTGCAACGCATACATAAACAATCACTTCAATTGGTATGTTGTTTTGTGCTGATCAATGAATTTTGCTTCGGTTGAGAACTACTTAAATTCTGTGGGTGCTTTTCTTTTGGTGGTGTGCAGACTTAAGTCTGAAATAAGTTTTGATTAGGAGACATGGTGATTGGTGAAAAATGGGTGTCGAAAAATTGAGCCCTTTATCTACCCACTCTTGGCATAAAATTCTGGACACGTGTAAATATAGTTATGGCATAGTACAAAAAAATGCTAAGCCTGATTTATAATATATTTGGCGTTGTCCTCATGAATCCTTTTCATGACTCTGTGATTCAGCACTTCATATGTGGAGAAGTCCAACGAAACCAAATATATTAAGTTTATATCACGCCATCCCTTGTCCAATAATTGTTTTACCTTTTACCCATTTCACCTATTCTTTTGCAAGCTACACTGACGCTCGTCCTAAGTTTCATATCTAATAGTCATGGTAAAATATCAAGTATATTGTTTTCTTTCTCGACCTAGGTACACATTCACATTTAATCTTGATTGGTAAAATTTACCCATATTAATGTCTCTTGCTGATGGCGCACCAATTCAACACAGTCGATTTGTAGAGGTCATATTCTCCAATTTGTATCATTACAAATTGAATTGAAATTTAACTTGTTTTTAACATTTATGTTTGTGAAATATTCTTGCACCGCTGAAAAGCTCCTTCAAACTTAAGTCTCGTTGATGTGAAGATTTTTGCTCCTCGTGTAATGTAATATCATTTCTCAACTTTAAATTCATCTATAAACAGCATGCTGATCTTTATCAAATTATGATTTTCCTAGGCAAAAGCCAATGATGGAGAGGGTCCAGAGCTCCTACGAAGTATGCATAATGGTGGTACCGGTAGTCACGCTGAGTCTTTGGCTGCAACACTTGCTGAACATCAGCAGCACCTGGATAGTATACAGGTGAATAATGAATTAATTGACCTACTCAGCGTGTTCACATTGATGAGGTTAGAAGGTCAATTTAATGAGTAGATGTACCTTGAAACTTTTACGGTGCGTGATGAACAAAGTTTAAAGTTAAAACCATCTGAAGCTTTTATTCTATAATTGGATATAATGGAGTGGGTAAGTCTAAGTTCTCCTATTGAAACTTTTTCTTATACTAGTTTGGTTCTTTTGCAGGTGCTAATAGATCAACTAAAGGATGTTGCTCCGGCCATACAGAATTCAATCTCAGAGCTTACGGAGGAAGTTAACAGTATATCGTCCCATCTCTCCCCTGTGGGTAAACATCCTGGCAGATTGAACTCGCCTATCCAGGCACAGGGCAGTGGAAGGACATTGGTATTTCTCTCTTTCAATTTTATGTGAATAATTTTCTGTAGAATGCAAGCGTATGATATGACAGAGCTTCTCAGGTTGCTCCTCTGATTAAATTATTCTAATGGCCAGGAAAATGGTACTGATGATTTTGCTGACATTACCTCAAGATTATCATCTTTGCAGCTTGAAAAAGCATCAGCTAGCCCACCTGCTTTAAAATTGCCACCACTGTTTAGTTCCGCACCAAATTCTTCTGGTAAAAGTGGGAACATGCAAAAACGACAGAATATACCTCAAATTAATCAAGTGGAAAATATTTCTGACAAGAAGTCTGTAGAGCAGCCTCTCTCAAAGAGTGATGTAGATAACCCACCATATGGTTTGTGTTTATTCTGCATTTCCTATGTAATACACGTATATTTCCGTTAAATTCTCTTTATCTTGGAGTTTATTAATTTCATTCGTACATGTTTCTGCAGATGATCATTTTTTCCTCCAAAACTTGAAGAGATCTATTAGAGAAGCTGCTCTTTCATCTCAATCATGCAACTTGGAGTCATCCGACAGCCGTTCTGATGATAGCTCTGAGCACTTCTTTGTACCACTTTCAGGGACTGGGTTTTCCCGTTTTGACCGAGAGAAGAAGTCTAATTCACTAAAAAGTAGACAATTATTCACACCTCAGGCAGATCCTTCCTTGCTTGAGACTTGTGGTCTGGACAACCATTTTGGGAGCAAGTATGATGGAGTCGGGTACATGTTAAATGATTTGGATTCACTGGATGAGTTTGAAGGTGTCAATGGCTTCCTCTCGGCCGTTGGTTCAAATTCTTCAGTTTCTGATGCACACAGGTCATTTTATGACATGGATGAAACTCAAGATCAAGTTTTCTCTCCTCCTTTGCTGATGGACACATCGCTATTGGCTGATTCTTATGAGGATTTGCTTGGTATGTTGATATGCCAAGTACTCTGATTTTTAGTCATTCATTTTCTATAATATCATTTACTAATTGTGAATGAATATGTTTGCTAATTAAGGATTTTTTTGCGAAATATTTGATGCATAATCTCCTTCAATTTGCAGTTGATTGAATAATTACGGTACTATACGATAGTTTTCTTTGATCCAGTCTATTTGAACTTCGTTAGTTCTTCTTGAGCTTGACAATTTTTATTTTTTATTTATTTTTAAATATATTGAGCTTGTTGATGATTTATTGTTGGTTACTGACTTGCTTCTATGGACAATTGGCTTGTACATGTGCCTTCAAATAATTTAAGCGTAACACAGGAAATGAGAAGCTATAGTGTAGATGATTTCTTGTAGTACATGGTTCTCAAATAGAAACCTCTGATACTAAGATGGGGCCTCAGTTTAATATTCTTAGCTGCCTGTCAGCTAACCATGAACTTTACTTCAGCTCGTGGGATAAAGAATTTTAAATTCTTCACCACCTGGAGGAGAAAATGTAATAAGCCAATGATTGCAAAGATTAGTATGCTTTGATTCGTAACCTTGAGGGGTTGCTCAATTAGTCAGGCCTTTTGGTTTGCTCCCAAATAGTCATCAGTTCGAGTCCCCTCAAGGCCACTGAGATAAGTATCCGACCGTAAACTTCAGGCCTCATGGAATTAGTCGAGGTGCGTGCGAGCTGGCCCGGACATCCACGGTTATAAAAAAAAAAAAAGTATGCTGTGATTCGTATTGCTGCATCCAGAAAGGTGCTTCCATTTTTTGGAATTCAGCTCCCTTTTTGTAGTGAAGTTGTGTAGAATCAATATTTTTACAACCTCTTCTTTCTTCTGTATTAGGTAATAGGTGGGTGATGAGTCAAATTGCTTGCAGTTTGAACTTTGTTTTTTCCGTCAAATTTTAAAACTGTGTTTTGTTCCAACATGCAACTATGTTTAGCTGCTTTTCAATTTCTTTTTTCTTGTTTTCTGTAAATCTTCACACATCATTACAATTTTATGATTCTAACCATTACTTGTCTAAAATTCCACTGCGTTCTGTTGCAGCTCCATTATCTGAGACTGAAACGGCTTTGATGGAACATTGATATCACATCGTGCTGGTCAAACTTGCTACTGTATCTCCAAAGAGTTCTCTTTGTGGACTTTATTTTCTTTTCATTCTGTAACTGGGAAGTCTGGGATACGTTAACCTCCTTGCGCCGTACATATGATGTGGCACTCAACTGTTTCTGTTCATTCCTGCTTTGGATGTCTACTCTCTTGTTTATGGCATTGTTGTTTGTACAACAGGTAACTTGTTTTTTTTTTGTAGTGGGGGTGGGTTGCCTGATTGGCTTGGCAGATATTGGACTTCCCATGTTTCTTGTCCAGGAAAAAAGACAAGAGGCTAGGTGGAAGATAGGCATCTGGCCTAAGATCAAGTATCGGGTGATCAAGGTTCAATCTTTTTATCTATGCATAAGTTGTTCATTTGTAAAGATTCATGCTGAAAACCAATTTATTGATTACTTTCTTGTATTAAGCAGTACAAAATGTTCTCTGATGCATATTGGGTTGTTGAATGAGCATTTGTTTGTATCATTGCTTTTAAAAATTCACTTTTCACTTTTTCTCTTTCTTGAAATATATTAGCATATTTTTGAGCTCCTACTTGACCATTTGAGAACCAATAATTTCTACATTAAAACAAAAAAGGAAAAAAAAAAAAAAAACATTTGCAGTGCTTTCTACTCTTTATGAGTTGCTTCATTATGTAGAGACGATTCTGAAACTTTGTCATATTATTGGGATATGCCTTGTTTGTAGTCATCTTTTTTGGTGCAAAATTAATCTATCTTGCTGCAGTTTGAAGACTCTCCTTTCTTAGAAGCAATGTTCAACAGAAGATAAGCTATTCTATTATCCTTTATAAAAAGACATCAAATAGCTTTTTAATTATATTCAGAAATTCTACAAGTACTCGTGTTTATTGTTTAACTGAAATTAGCTTTGAATTTTTCTTAGTTTGATCTGATTTGGTTGTAGCTGAGAAGGTACTCTTTAGTGTTCGGTTTTAGCATTTAAATTAAGTTAGAAATAAATTTTTAATTTTGTATGGAGTTATCTAAAATGATTTAAAATTAGTTTTTTAAAAAAAAAACACGCGCCGCGCGCTTCTAAGAGTACATGAAAATGTCATGACTGCACATGAAAATGTCATGACTGCATTTTCTTCCCTTTTTAATCACTCTTTGTGACCTCTACCCAAATTGCTTATAATCCAGCACATGAAAATGTCATGACTGCATTTTCTTCCCTTTTTAATCACTCTTTGTGACCTCTACCCAAATTGCTTATAATCCAGCAACCCCAACTACTCATCCATGGCCCACCTAAAGAAACAATCAAACACATGTTTCTCTTCTGTTGTTCTGAATTGCTTTTACTGTTTCTTTTTCATTCCCCCCCCACCCCCACCCCCTGGAAAAATCAGATATTGTATGTGTATCCATATGTACAGTTGTACACAAATAGCTTTCAAGCTACTGGTGCGTGTGTTTTTATCACTTTAAAGTCAATCAGATATTGAGAGTTACTTTCAATACACTGAAACGTATCTTTTCCTGTTTTTTATTCTGAAAAACTGTTTTCTTTGATGTATTTTAATAGTAGTTGTTAGAATGGTTGTTTCTTGAGATTTAAAGTGTTTTGAGCTTGAAATGTTGGAGATTCCTATTTCGAAATACAATATTAGATAGAGAATATGTGGTCGAATCAATTCTTTACATGTGAGTTGCACTACGGCCGAAGCAATTGTATGGATAAATGCCGAGAATGGACCACCCAATTTTTATCTTTGTTGACATTTTCTGCTACTCGAGTTGATAGACTCGTTACTTAAATTTTTGTTTTTGTTTTTTAAAAAACATGTTTGACTTGATACTTGGCCTTGGTTCATGTTTATAAACGTCCAAGCAGTTTTTTTAATCACCTTTGACGGACTCGCAAGTAACATTCATTTTTTAATTTATATAAATTATAAACTCTACCTCAATGTGCCATTGTGATAAAAACTGTCCCGAGTTCCTCTACTAAAATATGCAACATTCTTTTAGTGGATGACTTTTTGTAGAGATGATCGTGTACCAATATGGTACGTAAGTTGTAACTTAAGATTGTGGACAATTTTAGAAGTGACTAAGATTCTATTATATAAATGATTACATTATTTGGCAAATCATTTGCTTGAATGTTGAATTCACGTTAGTAATCGAATGTGTTAGCTATTAGAATTGCATTTGCGTGTGGGTTAATTGTCACTTTTTCGTAAGGATTGAAATTATTTACCAGAGAAAAGTCTCTCTTTCTGAAGAGCAGGTATTATTGATGTTCAATTACATTTTTTCACTCTTCACGTCCCCTTAGGTTACTCTCACATTTCTCTCACATTCTGAGGAGATTAATAGTGTGGGTTGACTTGATCAAAAGTTCTTGAGAAAAATCATTTTATTGAACCTTTCTTTATGGCCTTTGCTTACCCGGTCTATGCTTATTTAATGGTCGAACTTGGTCAATCAAGTTGGTCCAAGTTGACTAACGAGAATTTTATTTGTGTAATTGAGTCGCATGGTGTATTCTAGGTGGACATGTAACAATAGTGAGATTGAATACCAATCACAAAATTGGAAAAAGCATAAACAATTTATTGCAAATTGTAAATCAAGCCAACATGTTGGTTCTCTTGCCAGTTGCCACCAACTTTATTAAGGAACAATTTTCTCATTGTAGTAATCAGTACAAGTCATTAATCAGAGAACATTAATAAATCATCTTCAATTGTCAAACACACACGTACACTCAAAAAGAATATGTACCCAGGATGGTATTTTCAACCGAAATTTTGATGAATTTTAGAAGATTCTTGAATCCTAAAGAATTTGAATATTTTTCACAAAATTCATAAGAATCTTAGAAATAGTGAAATTTAAAACAAGTTTGATACGTGTATTTTTAAGTTTGAAACTCATCTAAATATTTTGAAATCCCATTATTAATGAAATCCTTATAAATTCACGAGTTATTGACGATATATATATTTTAAACGATTTTATTGAAATTCATTAAAATCTTCTCAGTTGGGGACTTCTATATTTAATGGATTTTTATCAAAATTCATTAAAATTTCAATTGGGGATAATTGAATTAAAAAAACTCTTAAAATCCATTAAAATATTAGTTTAATACACCCTTGCAAGTTTAATAACTCACAAAGCAAGTCTTTTTGAATTATTAAACTTACAAAGCAAGTCTTTTTGAATTATTATTTACTTAATTAGAGCTTTACAAAATAATTTTGTTTCCCAATAAATAGTGAGTATTTGGTATGAATTTTTAAGAACCAGAAAAAACATAGATTTAGGGTCTTTTTGATAGGTTTTTTGTTACTGTTTTTCGTAGTAAAGTTTTTTGAGGGTGCTACTTAATAGTTGACTTTGTCTAAAAATTCTTCTAATCAGATAATAGTTTTCTCAAATATGTTCAAAAATAATTTCTTAATATCAGAAGTAGTTTTAAACTTTTCAAAGGTCCTGTCGAATTAGTCTTTCCTAGGGTGGTAACAATCTAGTTTTTTTGATCCATTAAAAGGAGCTGGGTTTGTGTCCAATTATTTCATTATTGTTGCAATGACTGAAGTTATCCAAAACTTCGTTAAATAATTACGACCATTATTATAAAGCCATCACAATCTTGCTACATATATATCAAGTTTAACATTAAGTTTGATATTGCAATGAGGTGATAACTCTCTATATATTGATTTTAAGAATATCTTAAACAAAAGTAGTTCTATTTACTCTCACTGGATTACAATACCAGTTTAGGTAGCTTTAAATAATAAGTTAAATAAAGGGTGAAATTAAATGACACATATTATTTAATATCACATTAACACTACCTAAATTTAAATTGAAATTGAAATTGTAATTCCAACGGAACTACGTAGCATTACTCCGTAAACAATCAATTATGAAGACTTTTTGAATGATAACTAGCGTAACAATAGACTGCGCCCATGGTGCAATTTTTTATAAATTGAAATGCGAGAGCAGTGTAATCAAGCGCCATAAAACGCGTGGCGAGTTATCTAAACACGAGAGTTACGAGGGCGAGTCAGTATCCCCATCCCTATGGACACTTTCTCATGTTTCCCTACCATTGACAGGACCTTTTCTACGCGTACAAGGAGGCGCGTGTTAAACTTCTATCTCTTTAGTTTCCATTTTTTACCCCACTCGTTCCATAAGCCCATAAACAAGAGAGAGTCGTGGAAAAAGGGTAGGCTAAATATGTCAAAACGATATCATATATTCTTCGTCTTCATCTGGTGAATACCAAAAATAGAGAGTGGGCAGAGGCTGTGGTGTTTTAAGGTTGAAATTTATGAAATATTTTTTATTTTTTTTCAGAAATAGGAGAAAAAAATCAGAAAAGCTATAATCGAAGAAAATTAAGCAAAATAAGCACATCTTGAAGAAGGGAACAGCCACCAGAAAGATAATTTGCTTTCTTTAACGTCATCACTGCTTGCTTTTTTCCCCCTTTCTTTATCTCTTCCCTTCACCTTGGGCCTATTTTCAAGAATTTAATCACTGACCCAGCTCACAAATACTCAATCTTTTCACTCCTTTTACTTTTCATTTGCTTTATTTTTCATCAAAGCACCAACAGCTATACTTCATGTAAGCATCAATGAGGCATCATTTTTAGACTTTTTATTCATTTCTCTACCCGTACTTGTAAAGTTTTCAACTTTAGGTCCGCGTGTATACTAGTATAGCTATACTTGTTTTGGTTTCTTTTGTATCACTGTTTTTGATACTTTTTTGTAGGTGATTCTTGATGAAGAATGTTTGCTAGGTTTTGTAGATCATGCCCAGATCTTTTTAATTGCCGATCTAGCTGAATACTTAATTGGGAATCTTTGTTGAATTCGGAAAAAGGGAAGCTGGGGGTAAGTTGAATTTTTTTTTTCTAGTATTTCTGGAGGCGATTAGATCGTATAGAAGTCAAATTTATAGAATCTATTTCTGATATTATTAAATATTTCGTTAAATTTTAATTTTATCTTGAATAGTACATCTGGGACTGGTTTTCACTGTTCGGTATAACATTGACATGCGATTTATGTTAACTGAGAGCGGAGTTAATCCTTTTTGAGGGTGGACTTACAGTTTATACATCCTTTCTCTACTATAAAGGAAGTTTGAAATTTTATTAATGTTTCCTTGAGTTATTAAAGTAAATTCGGTTGTAGATTCTTGGTAGTGTGGGTTTTTCTTCATGAGAATTCTGTTTATTTTCCTTCTTTTCTTCTCGAATATTTTACAGGTCTTAGGCTGGTATAAATGGAAGTATGTTGATCATGCATGTTTTCTTCTGGTGGTGGAGCTAATAGTGAATGCAAAGGGGGATTATATCCTCATTGAATAGCAACCAGCGGTAGAATTTTTTTGCTGATAGGATCACAGATTTGATGCATGTTTTTTTCATCCTTCACTGTTGATAGTGTGCCTAATTTGATTGGTACGCACGGCTGAGTTCGAGTGAAGAAAATTGTCTTTTGTAGTTATTAGAAATGATTAAAAATATACTCAATAGACTCCCAAAGAAACAAGCTAAGTTTACGGAAAATCGTGATGGAGGATCCTCTACTTTCTCTTCGAATGCTTTGACTAATTCGAGAAGCAATACAGGTTCTCGGTTGGGAAATTCAAATGCTGCATCTCTTTCAGGGTTGAATTCAACTTATAATTCTGCTCTAAATCCTGTAACTAAATTTCTTGATGCAGTAAAAGTAAATGGTAATACAGGAGTTGTACCATATGAGGCACTTCCTAGTTTTAGAGATGTCCCTAATGCAGAGAAGCAAAGCTTGTTTATCAAAAAGCTGCATTTGTGTTGTACAGTGTTTGATTTTACAGACCCCACAAAAAACTTGAAGGAAAAAGAAATCAAGCGGCAGACATTGGTAGAGCTTGTTGACTACGTCACTTCTGCAAATGGGAAATTTACAGAAGCTGTTATGCAAGAGATTGTAAGAATGGTATCCATAAATTTGTTCCGGACACTCTCTACTCAGCCTCGTGAAAATAAAGTCTTAGAAGCCTTTGATGTGGAAGAAGAGGAGCCACTGATGGATCCTGCCTGGCCCCATTTGCAAATCGTCTATGAATTTCTTCTCAGGTTTGTGGCTTCACCAGAAACAGATGCAAAGCTGGCTAAGCGGTACATTGATCACTCTTTTGTTTTAAGGTTATTAGATCTTTTTGATTCAGAAGATCCCAGAGAAAGGGAGTACTTGAAAACGGTTCTGCACCGCGTATATGGAAAGTTCATGGTGCACCGCCCGTTCATCAGAAAAGCGATCAATAATATATTCTACCGTTTCATTTTTGAAACTGAGAAGCACAATGGAATTGCAGAGCTGTTAGAAATCTTAGGCAGTATTATTAATGGATTTGCACTGCCATTGAAGGAGGAACACAAACTTTTCCTTGTTCGAGCTCTCATTCCGCTTCACAAGCCAAAATGCATACCCATGTACCATCAGCAGTTATCTTATTGCATCACTCAATTTGTGGAGAAGGACTGCAAACTTGCTGATACTGTTATGAGGGGCCTACTGAAATATTGGCCAATCACAAACAGTTCAAAGGAGGTTATGTTCTTAGGTGAGCTCGAGGAAGTCTTAGAAGCAACTCAGCCTCCAGAGTTCCAGCGGTGTATGGTTCCTTTGTTCCGCCAGATTGGTCGTTGCCTGAGCAGTTCACATTTTCAGGTTGGTTGTTTTACGATCAAACATTATAATCCTCATCTAAGCTTTATCAACTTGTTATGAGAGTTGATGCTGATTTTGTATGAGCCACTTTATGCTCCACTTCACTAAGCCCGACTTCTGTTTAATGCCTAATAAAATTACTCCATGCATCTCACACGATGAATTAATATGCAAACAGAAAGCTTCCATTAGCTTAACATAATCTTCATTGTAGCATTTTCCATGTAGAAAGTCTTTTTTTTTTTTTTTTTTTTTT